>KZ653935.1:8077-32259 GCA_001010745.2 Gerris buenoi | reverse complement strand
AATAAATACAATAAAGTACGAGGATAGGATGCGAGGAAGCTATGTGCCACACCAATTGGCAGTCTATTTTTTTTAAATTTCCTATGTTTAATGATAACTTATTGTGATTTTATAAGTATTTATTTTCATTTTAAATATTCACAAATTAAAGTGTATCTTCTGACTCTATTTGGATTTTGTTCTTTTGAGAACATTCTACAGATTCTCCTAAGCAATGAGATGTGCTAATGATCGCTATATCACTCTGAATAGTTTGTTAAAATTAACTTCCAACTGCTTTATATTGAGTATATGGGAATATTGACAACGATTAGGGCTTCAGAAGGTGGTTAGAGGACGGACTACCTGTTTCAATAGATGGGATTAACCCGGCGCACTTCGACCGTACCCTTCAAAAAGGGGCTGGCGCACTTCAACTTAACCTGACCTTTCCCGGCGCACTTGGTGTACAGCCATTTTTCTTACTAATAGATAAAGATTATTTCTATACTAAAAAAAATAAAAAATAAAAATATTTAAACATTAAACCATCTTAATTATTTTTTAAAATATTGGGTCGGACAGACCCAACCCGTGCACTGGTGTGATATTTTTTCACCCGTGTACATAAATTAACCACAAATTGGCCATAGAAGTTAAAAATTATTGCTTTTCTTAAGTACCCGGTTTTACCCTACCATTCATCAAAATTCTGATTTTGACAAAATCCACAAAATTTATTCTCAGAACCTTGTAAGTAAATTATATTAGAAAAATCGGTTACATTTTGGTTGTCGAAATGTGTATAAAGAAAATAGTTAGTAAATTATATTTTTTTCGTTGCCCAGGAGTTCATAAATGGGGAAAACAGTTATGGTACCCGGTTTTGCCCTATTTTCCCCTATAGCAGAAATTTCTTCAATCCCTCTTGTTTTGCCACTCATTTAATTTTATTCTGAATAATTTAGACCACAGTGTGATTGATTTTTCTTTTTCTTCTTTTGCTCAAGTTTTTTTGAAATGCCTATTGCCAAGCTATGTCCTACGGAAAAACATAGCAGACGAAATATTAAAAGGCATCAAAAGAATGGCATATACACAAAATTCTAGCCTGATGTTTGTCATCAGACTTTTTTGCACGCTCCTGGACTATGAGAATGTGGCCGATTTATCGTTCGGAGAATAACAGGATGTTTTAGATAGAATATATGCAAAGAAAGATTTGATACAAAGTGAGAAGTTTTGAGTGAGAAAATGGTATGTATTGTATGTTGCATACAAGAGACACTACACGACCAGTAGCGCACTATGATAACACCTTCATTCTTCATTAACAAAGTCTAATCGTTGTGAATTTTGCAGTTCTTTAGAAAAAAGAATACAGGACCAATTGTTTGTGGGAATAAATAATTCATTGTGGCAGAAGGAGTTGATTAAAAAATGTTCCTACAAATACTTCTACATTGAAAGATGTCTAGACAAGCGCGACTCAACAAGAACAAGTCTCCCTACTTCATAACAAACTTTGTGACATGAGAAACGCCAGTACAAAATGAATCAGTGAGGAAGTGTACAGCTGCTAGCAGTCAACAGTAAAGGAAGGTGTTAAGGGGAAGAACTGTCTAGGATGTGGTGGCTTCCGACAAAGAAGATAGGAACGTTGTCAGGTGGAGGGAGAAAAATGTCTAGGTTGTTCAGTGGAAAATCACTTTGCATGGGTGAGTTTAACCAAAGGGAAAGAGGAAATAATTGGGTAAGGGAAAAGAAAATAAGTAAGGAGAGTTGAAGAAGAAAATGAAGATGAATAAGAAGAGAAATGAAGATTCAGAAAGCGATAAAGTTGATACTGTTAGATATGTTAGAAATAGCGAACGATAGCAAAGCATGGAAGAAGTAAAAATTAAGCGTAAAAAGTTAGCTATGTTGTATGATCAAGAAGCTGCAAAAACAATAATAAGTGAAGACATTTGGAAATTAATTGGTTCTCCTAAACTGTCATATGTTCCTGGGTTGGTAGTTTATACAGCAGTTCCAGTTCCTATTGAAACACTTGGACAGGGAAGTTAGGGTCAAAGAGTCTAAGAGATGTAAACATTTACAGGTGGCAGAAATAAAGGGAGGTTCTGTTGTTTGGACTAGACTGGGTTCTTGAATTTGGGGTACCATTTCTGAACGTGCAAAGCTGTGAACCTACCGTTTCAGAGACTAAAGAAAAGTAAGAGCTCAGCACAACATAAAATCACCGTCCCTTCTTTATAGGACTTTCCATTTTTTAAAAGCAACCATACTTCGTCCCCTTCCGAAATAGATCTTGCTCTTACTTTGCGATCATGATAGATTTTTTGATTTGCAAGTGCCTTATCGATATTCTCTTCCACATGTGGCTTGAGAAGATCGTCGTTAATCGGTGACAACGCAGGACCATTTAAAGGAAAATATTCAAATAAAAGTTTATCAGAGAGAATGACATGAGACATATTAAAACAACAGAGTATCACCCTCAGTCAAATGGGTTGACTGAGAGGTTTGTGTTCACACACGCATTAGGCTTTTTACAAATGTATTTTTTATTTGTAATATGTATAGAGTCTGGTCGAAACAGTTGATATTTAAAGCGTTAAGATGTTTTATGTAGTATTAAGATGTGTTTACGGTCAAGGGTCGCGCCGTGTTTATTAGCTGCGTATCGCCGTTCACGCCGTTCAGCCTCCACCTCCCTCTTTAGATCAGTCGGCCCTAGACAGTGCAATAGGCATGTGTGTGCGCTTTCTCCGTCTCACCTGGCAGCTCGGACATCGTCAGCCCTGAATTCACTGCAGGTTTGGGACAGGAAAAAACTGCTGCCTATTCTAGGAACTCCCGACGGATGACGGAGAGGAATGGTTCGATCTCCACCAGACCAGACCAAGTCAGGTCCATTTAAGAGTAGATACCAGAATTACCGGTAGGAACCTTTTCATTAATTACTCATCTTCTTAACAACATTTTTAACGGTACAACATTTAAACAGCACAAAATTTCAACACCACAATACTTTATTTTCATTTCAGTTAGGAAACATTTTTTTATTTTCCAATAATTTAATTTACATTTTCTTAAAGAAAGAGAGTTTATATTCATTTTCACTAAAGCCTTTTCCAGTTGAAAGTATTTGTTATTTTTGCAAACATTTAATTATGTCATTTACACTTCAATTATTAAAATACAGTTCACTTTATTTTTTTGTAATTTTGGAATTCAGGAAAATTATATTATTATTTTTTTGCATTCAATTTTTTTCTTTGCTTAAACCAGCCAATCCAACGAGGTTGGATCTCAGAGATTATTCTGAATTTAATCTCAGATCTGCCTGCACAGTTTGTCAGGACTTTCAAAGATAAAATTAAGGAGTCAAAAAAGGTTGGACTTATTAACATTGCTCTGCATCTGCAGCAGTCCTTGCTGTCGGGATATCTCGGGCTACAGGAAGATCCCTCGCAGAGTTGATGATTGGTCACCGATTAACGACACGACTCGATCTTCTCAAGCCGAATGTGGAGGGCAATATCGATTAAGAACTTAATAATAAAAAAATATATCATGATCGCAGAGCAAGAGGAAGATCTTTTTCGGAAGGGGACGAAATATAGTCGCAATTCGCAATCAAAAGATGGAACGGACAAGACGACCGAAAGCATGCCGACCAATTAAGAGTTCGCTACGTAACTTCTTAAAGGGAGAGAAATGTTGTGTATAATTATTCATTGGTTACTAAGGTACTATATATTTATGTATATTTTATGTCAAAATATAAATATTTCAGACTTGTTGTTAACGAGCTCACAAATGCAACTTAAGAGTTCCTATTAGCATTACCTAATACTAAATACCTACTACACTACCGTCATACACTGGGCGACTAATTTACAGTTATCATCGATAGATATTGTCTAGTAGGTAAGGCCATCATAACAGGAACTAGCTCTTATTGCGACTTACTAAGTTTGGCCATAATCTTAATCAAAATAATTGTAAAGCCCATCGGTTTTGGGGCTATAATAAGTAAAATATTTTCTCTGAAGATAGAGAGAGAAAAAAATTAACTTTTTTATCAAATGTATTCGATCTGGTTCTTAAGAACCAATATATAAATAGATATATCTTTAGAAGAATAAAGGCAATAATATAGTTAGTGTTCAGTGGACGATGAGTTGATTGGGAAAAAGCAAGGGTCGTCTACTAACAAATTATAATGAATACAAGTAATAGTAAAAGCGATAGTAATGTAACACAGGAAGGAAAATTTGAATAATGGTGACAACTAAATATGAGAAAATTTAGAGAAAACATACATAGGAAATAGTTGTCGTGGACCCACGTTTTCCTCATTATCAGTAAGCCTATAGAAGCTACATCAAAACTAGTAAAATATATAAATATAGGTATATATTTTTAACATAGGGTAAGTGACCCGAATATGAGACCCCTTTTTTGGTTTTGGTGTAACTCAGGATTTAAATAAATAAACAAAACAGTTGATGTGACAAAACAATTAATAATATATTGTAATTCAATGGCAAATGTTCCAAAATAATTAAAAATGTATATTTCTTTTTTAAAAAAAATGTTTTCTAAAAAAAGTCAAAATTTTGAGATTTACAAAAGTGGTCCTAATAAGACCCTCTGTTTAAAACATTTGCATGATTTTTAAACCAATGTTTTACACTTTCCTCTCATTAATGGCAGTATTTGCATTAATATATACATCTAAAAAACAAAAATCAGGCATGATTTGGTAATATAAAAGAAACTGTGCCTAATATGAGACCCTGCCTATGTTAGGACCGTGATGGGTCTCATATTAGGAACAACCACGTTTATATATTCTAGAACGAATTTGTGAGGTTAGGATTGGTATAAACTTAAAAAGTGAAATACATGTCTTCACCTTGTCTAAATAGCTATCATTATATTATGAATAGATTTTAATTTAATCTTTCCTTGATGTTTTAAACAAGCTTTCTGTGATGTTCTTAATAAATTTTAATAAGGAGTATAATAAAATAAAATTCACAGAAACACTGTTCTCGTTTGATCACAGAAACACTATCGTTTTTCGTTTGACTTGGCAGGCTGTAGCACATACCAGCCTCTTTAAGGTGGGGTCTCATATTAGGCACGGGTCTCATATTTGGAGCACTAACCCTAAATAACGTGTCCCTTAGAAAGAAGAAAAGTTTTGCACCGCCTGAGGCCCACTAAACTCAAAGTTTCAAAGTGGTTCAACATTAGAAAATAACGTGTCCCTTAGAAAGAAGAAAAGTTTTGCACCGCCTGAGGCCCACTAAACTCAAAGTTTCAAAGTGGTTCAACATTAGAAAATAACGTGTCCCTTAGAAAGAAGAAAAGTTTTGCACCGCCTGAGGCCCACTAAACTCAAAGTTTCAAAGTGGTTCAACATTAGAACAGGGAATAAAAAATTATGAAATATCAATTTCGTGTTATAAGGAAAAAACCTGACGAAAAAGTTGTCCACGATATAAAAAGCATGTTTAAAATGTTAATAGTTGTTTTTACCATTAGTTGGATATGATTAACTTGAGTCAAATTTCAGTACAAAAAACTAATTTGTTGGATTAAAATATCTTACAATATTAAAAAAGGTAATTAATTTGAATAAATCTAAAAATAATATCTTTACATTTTTTAATCCCATTAATACTTCATTCAGGATGATTGATTTAGTCTGTTAAACATAGATTTAAAAATATAAAATAATAATTTGACAACATGTTATCTGATGTACAATTTATAGGAATATGTATACAATTGTACTTGATAACTGTCATTATGTTGTTGTTTATTTAGTTGAAAATAATTTTAGGCATATATTTAATTTTTTTTTCTTGCTCAATTAAAGTGTTGAATAGGGACATGTATTACCCATGTCGCTTGTTGGAATAAAAATAGTCTTTTAATCAAGGCGCTTTTTCGCAGAGCAGTGTTTTAATTGGAATTCGCAGGACAGCCAGAAGGGAATCTCCCTAGATCCTCTGACACGGTACAGCTCTTATTTCCTTCAATACTTCGGACTTTTCCGCTCCTTTCAGCTGGCCAATTGAATAAAAAAAAAAAGCCTAAAGTGTTTTTGTTTGAACAGGAAATTCAATAGGTATTTGAGCAAACTGACTGGGCCACTTTAATTCCTTTTTTTTCCCTTTCGTTTTATCTATCCATTGACAAGGCCCAATAAAAAAGTTGAGATGCGAAAGGATAAAATAAATAAGAAAAAACTCCATGTTGCTCAGTTATTGATTTTCGTTTTTTTTTTTGTTTTTTTTTTTTATATCAAATTTTCATTCAAAATGAAATCTCTATTGTGGTCACCTCAAAGGTTTACAAAGAGGCTAGATGTGATTCATTTATCGATAAAACAAACCAGAATGGAACATATAAAACTTCAATATTGCTTTATAAAACAATGATAATTTAATAAAACCGTATTAAATTATCATATTATTATTTATTATTATTATTATTTATTATTTATATATAACCGAGTAATATATAAATAAACACGCACATATGCATATACATGTGAAATTGTAAAGACAGTGCAAGGTTTTGTTTTGTTTTATTTACACGTTAGAAAATCTGCATTATCCATCCACAATTTTCATCGTACATAATAATTAGTAAAAATCGGTCCGAGACAACTCAGACAAACTTCTTAATGTAAATTTAATTACTATTGGAAATTTCATCAAAAATTATCATAAAAATAACTTTTCCCGGGAGGGGAATCGAATCCGGGCTCTCTCCATCCGCCTTTTAAGCTTTTTTCTCAGGAACTAGATTTTTTCCCGGGAAAACGGCTTATACCGTAAGATTCTAATAAATAAATTTCTAATAAATTCTGATAAATTGACTACATTTTAGAATTTTTTAATCAAAAGCGTCGAAACCGTTTTCGAGAAATATTTTTTTTCATGATTTTTCAGAGTTTTTGGGGGGTAGCGCCCTCAAATTTGGAGTTATTCATTTCTCGATTTTGCCTCGGGGTATGATTTTTATGAACATGTATGCCAAATTTCGTCAAAATCGGCCCAGTAGTTTAGGCTCCAGGCGTCTGCACAGACGACAGGCGACAGACGACTGACAGACATTTTTTAAAAACCACTTTTTTGGACTCAGGGGACCTCAAAACGTGTAAATCCATTAAAATCTCAAAATCGAATTTTCGCGCCATCACAATACTTTCTCTTTATATGAGAAAGTAAAAAGCAGGCGATAATATACAGCCATCAAAGATTTGCTAATGCAGACAGTAATTGCCAATAATATCCATACTGACCACCAGAGCCTTAAACCAATGAGTTTAAGAAGCACATTTATAAATATATAGCATGATTCCCTGTATTGCTACGGATTCAGTTAATATTAATGTATAGTATTAATTTGATAGATTTTAAAAAATACCACCATCAAAAAAAATAACAATGTGTAGCTAAGCTAAATATTATTAGATAGATATTACAGCTAAGATTAAATATTATTTAGAAATCTCTATAATTACTTAGACTTCCACAAATGATTTTTACTGTAACGGTATTGAGAGAAATATATATGGCCTCCAAGTTAAGTCTGCCGCTCTTTGTTCAAAGATGATATTTTGATGTGATGGCATGTCAAAGTTGGCCCACAGGTATAACCTCACACGAATTTATACTTACACGACCCATTCATTCAGTTGTAAGACGCGAGGAAGCTATTCGCCACACAAATTGGCAAACGGTTTTTATAGTAAATTTAATTTATCAAACGAGAACTTATTAATATACTAAATGATGAATCTTGTGCACATTAGAACTCAATAGCCAAGCATCAGATATTAAATTGAATGTTCCTATAAATAAATTTGTTAAAAAATACTAATTATTATCAGGAACAGAAAAAATCAAATACTCTGTGAACATTTTAGCAATAGAATAGTGGGAAAAAGTATGAAAGGTAAAGCCAAAATAAGTCTATTATGATAAATTTTACTGTTGATATTTAAGCATTTAAAAATGTCAGGTATTTTAACATTGTTGAATAGGATGGAGCTATGTATTACAGGATATTGTTATGAAGGAGGAAGTCTGTTGACTACGAGTAGAATTTCTTTTTCTAGCAGACCAGTATTTTGGAAAAGTTTGCAAACTCTAGAGAGAAGAAGACAAGGGTTGGATTGGGTGACGTCTGGCCCCTGGTGAGGTCCTCATTGGGAGGCCTATTCCTCTCAACTCCCAAGGGACTCTCATCCTCCGTTTCTCCAGAAACATTTCATTGTCAACTATTTTTTTTAAAAAAAGACACCTTTCTATATCTTGAATGTCTAATACACTGTGGTTTTTTCACGACACGTCCACCGATGTCCTGATGTACTGACCTTGGAAGAATTCCTCAGGGAGTTAAAACCTCCTGAAGACTAACACCCATGAAAGGTTACTAAGAAACGGAAACTTGTCGATGTTAACTTAACAAAATAACACAAACAAGGAAGGGGCTCGTCTCCTTAACTCAATTTGTTTATAAACGTTTACATAGACAAAACTATAGTTTTGACTCAAAGCTTGAAAATCTCAAAAAAAATCACTTTACATCTGCTTGATTCTAAGATTTTTTAATAAAAGAAAAATATGTTTCTTCTGACATCAATAGAGAATATAATACACAGTCAAAAATCCTGAATACTTCAAGATAAGGGCCTTCAGAAATACATTTATCCTCTTGAGAATGGGTTGAATCGAGGAAAGATCTAAAACGGAACGATTTATTTGTTATATCCTCAAGGGATTATTGTACATAAAAAGGCACATTGAAAGTGAGCCTTGTGTTGTTAGTACCATTATAATATTTTTATCAAACATTTTATAAAAGGTAAATGTAGAATTAAATGTAACATGTAAAGATGTAAAGATTATAATTACTAGGGGGCTCTGCCCCGTACTCGCTTCGCTCGTCAACCCCCCCAAAAGCGGCCGCTGCCTAGTATGGAGTATTAGAATTATTATGTCTATTTACTATGAGAACCGGGGACCGTTTTAAAATTTTAAGTCCGCTTTAATAGTTTTTGCACTAAATTTAAAAAAAAAAAATATGTTACCTTGGAACAAAACCATCCACTTAGAACCGGGTACAGTGGGCCCATGGCGCTCGAAAGGAAGAGAGATTTAAAAAAAAAAAAAATAAAAATAATAATAATAATAATAAAGTGCTCGAAATATGAAGAAACAATTCCATTTTTAGGTAGGTAAGTATATTATTAAAATTATGATAATTAGGGTTTAGTTATCCAATATAAATATAAAGTCAAAGGTTTGAAAATAAATTTTATTTCTTGAAAAAAAAAAAACCAAGCTGTTTATTTCTTGACGTTGTGCATTTAACCATAAACTAGAGAGCATACATTTGATGCTTAGGTGTAGTACTCATCAAAACCTCTTGTAAATCTGCAGGATATCTAAATCTCAGATATATTTTAATGGTATGGTATTCATCATTAGAAGGATTTAAGAGGGTCTTAATGAAGAGGACAGTTCTTTTGACAAAAATCAAACTCCTACCATTTTGACCCCATTGCATTTTTCAACCACGGTTATGACTGAAATCTTTTTACAATTACGTTTTACAAACTGTGTACAAAGTTTGTAATTTTTTATAATCGATATATGAACACTCACACTTCGAAATGATTTAATTTATATTTTATCTAATTCCCTCGTAAATAGCTACGTTAATTTACATGGCGTATTGAAAGCGATCTGAATACGGTGTCTTTCCAGATAAACACACCGAATTTAATCTAGTTCACCTCAAGGTCGATAAACCAAAAGTATGTAACTCTATAGAGTTGAACACACCAGTTACATATAAAAACCTGACTATATTGAGATCGTATTAGGGCATTAGCAGTTAATATGCTTTTCTCTTGGGTAACTTGACTATCGAATGTAGTCAAATAACCTTCTTGAACAGCTATATTAGAGAGTTTAAGACGTACTTTTGATCGCCGTGATACTTTAATTCTAACGTAATATTAAAATGTCTTATGACTTCACAAGTGAGTTTAAACAAGTATACCTTATGTAGTACCTTATCCTAGTGCTAAAATGTAAAATCAATAAAATAGACTGTGTAGGGCACTATCTCCATTTTTTACGAAATTGAGGTTTTAACAGTTTCCTATTCATTTTCCCCCCTTGTTTAGAGGTACAAGCCACTATGTCCTAAAACTAAAACTCACGGATTTAGCCAGTTGGAAAAGGCACTTTGAACCAACATTCTGGGGAGGTAAAATAAGTAAAAAAAAAATCATTAAACTAGCTCTCCCGAAAAATTTACAATTTGGCACATAGTGCCCTTTACCTTCGATACACAGACTGATAAATTGATGCACTAATTATGTATTAATATGTCTTATTCAATAAAGGTATTTAAAAAAATAAAAAAATAAAAAAATAGAACAGACGTAGTGAGGAGGTTTTAGGTAGGTTACGTTTATTCAGGTTATATTTATGATTTTAACAGTTAGATTTTTGATTTCTTGATCACTTGTAAATAAAAAATATATATACTAACCATAATTTGTATAATTTCAGAAACTAAACAACAGTTGTTAGTGGTAGTTTCTCAGTGTGACATAGATGACCTGAGGGTCATTTACAATTTTATAAAACTGTGTATTTTAAGTATGTAAAAAATTTAACGCAAGCAAGACTTGAGGTCTGATGATGCCCGAAATGGGTGAAATATAACCATTTTTTAATTAACAAATNTAAAAGACTTTTTCTCGAAGCCGCCCACATCGCAATGGAAAACAAGACTATGAATTTCAGATCAGATGCGAAAGATTTTAACAAGTTCTATATGTCCATTTTACAAAATATAAAACCGGCTTTTCAAACTAGAATCCCAAATGTCCCCCATAATAATTCCTACAGACACAATACATAAATTACATAATTTACATACCTAAATATAAATAAAATTGTACACAAATAATAATTCAAAGAATAAAAGAATAAAATATCAAAGAATATAAAGAATAGAAGTATAAAATTAGCTCCCATAACATATATTCCTTAAATTAAAAATAGTTTTGAATAGGCCTTACTTAGAGGTATTGTATGTTTTAGTATCCTAGTTTAACCTTTGAATCCCCTTATCATTCTTATCAGTATACCTCTATAAACATTTTTTAATTGATTTTAGACTCTTTTTCTCTCGAAGAAAAAAAGATTTTAAATAGTTTTTCGTCTTTTAAATTATTGAATTTTTAAGTTATGACAATGATGTGTAGGCACATTTGAAGAAAGTTTTTTAATGATTAGGAGAGACTTTTTGTAAAGAAAAAATATATTTTTAAGAATTGCTCGGATTTAAGAAAAGCTTGATAATGACCCAAGGAGGGGTTGAAATATCGCAATAAATTAATATCATGGAAACTTGAAAGTTTTTAATTATTTAACTACCCAACAGACCTTTTAAAGAATTTCTTTGGAAACTAAAATACAATTGGTATTGTTTAATTTCATAATTATTACTTTATTGTTATTTAAAACATCAATGTAACTTATTATATTTTCTCACAAAACAAACACTCAACTTCACACAAAAAAATGAAATTGAAACAATAACAAACGGTTTTTTATTGAACAGGGTAAGTCTATACCTTTGTTTGTATAGATTATCTTAAGAAGGCTCAATATTCAATTGCATTTTTTTGTGAGAAGACGTTGTTTGGTTATTGAACTGCACCTCTTTCATGATGATTATATTAATTTGCCATTTTAGAAATAAAGACTGATGATGGCCTTATAAGGGGCGAAACGTCTCTTAATCAATATGGATTAATGTTTCAATTATCAAACCTAAAGATCCATCTACCTCCGCCGTATTAACAATTTAATTATAAAGGTGCTGACGTATTCTATAAATTATATCTACAACTCTGCAACGTATTATGTCAAGTTTCAAAGCGAAAACAAGCTTAATGTACCGATAACGAGTTAAAGATGGATTTTACATTAGGCACTGGCAAAGAGAGAGAGAAGAAACAAAAATTGTACCATATTAAGAAAATTAATCTTATCGAATCATTTTCCTTCCTCTAATATTATTTAAATGCTTACTTTCAATGATAAATATCCTTAAGTATCTCGATCAATTTCAGAGAAAGACGAAGCTTACAACGAAAGGAAAAGAAAAAAAAATCCGTGGAATGGAAATGTATGAATCCATTCGTTAAAGTGATAGTGGTCTGGCGCCTTCCCGACTAGAAGCATTTTCTTAACCCTCTCCTTCTAGACTCCTAGACTCAAGATATACAACTCGGAGGCTGCCTGATGTTGATCCATTTGTCTCCACCCTAGCAGCCATTTGAGACATAAGACAGATTTCAAACGTTAACGCACAATAGTTTTAGAATCAACTTTGGTTTCTGCTCCAAGCAAAAACATCTTGTCTTGTACGTGTTCTTCTCAGCTTAATTTTTCACAAAAAAAAAAAAAAAGTACAAGAAGTAACCACTAATAAAAAAATTCCACAACATTATCTTCCTTCTTTTTTTAAAGTATGCAGAGATGAGTTGAAATACTATAACATGTCTCTATAATTGGTTTTATCCATCATTTTTATCCTAGATACGTATATATAATCATTTCTTTAGATGTAACATAAAATCAATGTTGTTCCGTATTTCAGCAGATTTCATTTTGTAAATAAAATATAAAACTTCTTGCAAAATATTACTATTTATAAAAAATCATTTTACTTCCGAGCTTACCGAAAGTAACGTGGAAGCTATCGTTCTGGGGAACGAAAAAATTTTATCTCCAATTTAAAAAATTCTAAGACAGAAATCCGTGATAGGATGCGAGGAAGCTATGTGCCACACTATTTGGCAGACCATTTTTACGATTGATTATTACAATACAATCGTAATTAAGTCTTTAGATCATAAATCATAACTTTGACTCAAATAAAATTTTGAGAACACATTATTAAATAAAATAGGGTAATTAAAAGGTTCAGCCTAACTAATATAAATTATTTTCAAGTAATGACTGATAGAGGAATTTTGTTTTATTGTAAATTTGCAACTATACGAGAGTAATAGCCGAGATCTCTAAAGCCTCAGACAGGTAGGGTTAAGAACCAATTATTCCTAGCCACACCAATAGCGGCCACAACATGTTCAATATTTGATTATGCGCAGTATTATAGTCCTCGGACCCACCCACACATTTTGAAATAAAAAAAATAATCCTCTAATACTTCGTGAGTGGATTCATTTTGGCGTAACCTACAACCTTTTATCATAGAAAATGATGAGAATTGGGGCATTTTTGTTGTGCCGCGCGTCAAACATGTCAATTAAACGATGAACGATGTATAGGAAATGTAGGAATAACCCTTTCTTTTTTTCTTGAATTAAAATTACTGGGAAATACCTACAAAAGTATTAGGGCATTTAGCGAGACCTAAACCCTACAAATTCAAAATGATGCATATTACAAATAATCAGCTGATTTTTGCACATTTGCTAGATAAAAAATAGTAAAATGTTATGATTATACTGGCCTTCAAAAATCAAGGGTCTTTTGCCCTGACCTACCCCCTACATATATGTTAATTCCACGGTGTATCGTTTATTTAAGAATGACCATTTATTTATTTCATTTTAATGTTAAAAGAAATATAGAATAGAGAAAAATATGGGACCTGTAAGTATAAGGTTATGTTTTGAATTTTGCAATATTAAGCGAGATACTGTTTATCGAACTACTGGTACAGTAGTGGTTAGACGGGAAGGACAATAATTTCCTTCTCGTGGAATGTATTTAATTTTTCATGTCATTTATTCAAAATCCCTCACCCCCCTAAAGCTATATTTCTGCAGTAAATAACGATATAAAAAATATGCAAAATGTGTGGTCTGCTGGGCCATAGAATAAAATAGTAATAGGAATTTGATCTGATTAACTGGAAATCCAAAATGGCGGATAATTCCTGTTACAGTAAACAATTTGTTTTAATAAATTTTTATTGAGGTATCAAAAAAGGCATTGAAGAGTAGATTACAAAAATATATAACACTTGCAGAAAGTGTTTAAATTTGCATCAACTTTTTTTTTGGGGGGGGGGTAGTCCTGATCAACTGCCAGTTTGATAGAATGCCAGGTTAAATTTTTTTGTGTAAATTAAACATAAAAAATGATATATAGGTGAATATATATAATTTGTTTATTTTTAACAAAAAAAATTCAACCTGGTATTCTATCAAACTGGCAGTTGATCGGGACTACTCCCCCCCCCCCCCAAAAATAAATTTGATGCAAATTTAAACACTTTCCGCAAGTGTTATATATTTTTGTTTTTGTAATCTACTCTTATATATAATAGTTTTTCGTCTTTTAAATTATTGAATTTTTAAGTTATGACAATGATGTGTAAGTTACCTTTGTTTTAAAGTTAAAAAGAATTGTTTTAATTTAAAATTTTTTCTGATTAATTTGAAAACTTTTTTTCTTATAGGTAGGCACATTTGAAGAAAGTTTTTTAAGATTAGGAGATAGTTTTTGTAAAGAAAAAATATATTTTTAAGAATTGCTTGGATTTAAGAAAAGGTTAGTGAATGTGTTTTTTTTNTGGTATAATAAAAGTGGAAATTTATTCACATTTAGAAAAAAGAAAACAAAAAAAACAACAACTTGGAATCTTCCCTGCTTGAATGTCAGGGAGAGACTGAAAATCACATCTAAGAATATTTTAAAAGATATAAACAAAATATATATATATACATACAGCCACGATAACATTAGTCTAGTTAGATAATGAATCTATATCAAGGTTCAATTTCAGTAAATAATATTAAATACATCTGATTCCTTTAACCAAAACAATTTTTACACTTTAGATTAAACCTAGTTTATTTTTATATACAATTATAAACACACACATACATTCATATATACATATATATATATATACATACGATATATATACATACGAGCTCAAGATTCCCGGGTTCGATCCCCCGGGGGGTCACATATTTATTCTATCAGTAATAAACCAATAAGGAATGCAAAATTTTAAAAAGCATATACATATTTGTGTCCTACTTCAGCAGCATTCATTTGATACCCAACTCAAAATTTTAAAAAAATAAATTTTTGGGCGCACTTCACTTTATCGCGCCCAAAATTGGCAATTTTTGAAAATTTAGGATGAACTCCCGGAATTTTCATCGCGCCACAATAAGGTATTAGCATGAATTATTTCGTAATTTTAGGACCAGTCGTTATATAGTGTTTGGGGGGGGGGAACATTTTTTTTGTGTATATTTTGATTTATTTGCCCACTAAGGAATGCAAAATTTAAAAAAGCATATATGTATTTGTGTCCTACTCTTCAGCAGCTGTTATTTGATACCCAACTCAAAATTTTAAAAAAATAAAATTTTGGGTGCATTTTAAATTTTCGCGCCTAAAATTGGTAATTTTTGAAAATTTGGGATGCTCTCCCGGAATTTGCATCACCTCACCATGAGGTATTTGCTTGAATTATTTCGCAATTTTAGAACCATCCGATCTATAGTGGTTGAGGGGTGGTAATTTTGGGTATATTTTTATTTATTTGACCAATAAGGAAAGCAAAATTTAAAAAAGTATTCATATATTTGTAACCTACTATTCAGCAGCTTTCATTTGATTTCCCACTCGAAAATTAAAAAAAAATCTAAATTTTAGTTTACAATATTTTTTTGAATTGCGCATGCGCATATTGAATTATTAAATTTTGCGTATTTGTCCTGTGTTTGGGCCCAGAAGTTACGCCAGTGTTTCAAATTTCAGCTTTTTAGCTCAAATGGTTCGGGCGCTGTGAACCAAATAGCGACGGACAGACGGACACATCACCCTCGGCATAAGGGTTTTGAGAAGTATCTAAAAAGTACGAAACCCTAAAAAGTAATGTAAAAAACTAATTGGCATGAGAGATAAATAATAAAAGAGAATATATATAAAAAAAAAAAAAAACAATTAAAAGCAATAAAATATACAAGAATGCATTGTTTAATTAAATGTGTTACACAAAGGAAACTGAAAGAAGGGGTTAGGTAATTCTTTTCATTTAAAAAAAATTGTAACTGCATTTTTTTTTTAAAAAAGGACAATAAATTAAGTATGGGGTGAGCATAAAAGGCAAAACAAAGTCTCGAGCGGTATTTATTCATCTTCAGAATCGTTTTTAATCCAATTATTAATTTTATTAAAAAAATAATTTATTTGAGCTATACTAAAAAAGACAGCCTATTAAAATAAAACAACAAAAATTATCCTTGTCATATAATATTAAATTAGGATAATTGAGAACAATGCCGAACAATATACAAAATACTCGTTCTATTATATTATACTAGCTAGTGAATCTGCTACTATATGTGAATATTAGACATAGGATGGACATTTTTAGGCTTATGTTCGCTTTAAAAATACAGCTTTACATGGAAGCCGAACTTTGAATGATATGGAAGCTTCGGTCTTAACCTGCTTTCCAATTTATAGGTAATTATAATAATCACACAACATAATTTAAAAAAGGCTAACCAAATTAGTTTAAATAGAAAAACCATTGAAGCTCTTTATTAAAAGAAATGAGCCACGGAATCATTACTCTCTGGATCATGTTTGATATAATATTAAACTCACAATTCTTGAGTTATCATTCTAGTTCGGTGATTGTTTAGCATAAAAGAAGTCAAGATGTAGAAAACCACCTACATAGCCCAGTCACTTTAGGTTTTCACTTCGGAATAAATTCCACCAAGCTAAATTTTGGTATACACCCTTGTTTTGGCATCATAAATAACCGCTCAAAAGTCTAGCTCGATTGGGCGTTCGGAACCTTACAATATGGCGGCCAAAAGGTACAAAAAAACACTTTTTCCGATATATCTCGGAATACGTTAATCCTACGACAAAAATAGTTCTGCACTAAAATAAAGAAAATTAAATTCTCTACAAAAAATGTTCTTAACACTTTTTCTTTATAGTAAACGGTTTCCACGTAATGGCGCAGGGAAAAGGACCCCAGCGTTCGAAGCTCTCACATACGGCGTTTGGAGCGCGACGGCGCTCAATAATTCCATGAGAAATATATTGTAGTCCAGTCAAATTAGAAAATAACTTTGCAAAAAATCCCAAATTTTTGGAAAGTGGCTTAAAATGTTCATATGACTTTCCTGTCTAACATACTAAAAGTAACCGACGGTGTGGGGGAGCTTCCCCCAGGGGGGTGCTTTTTTTGCTTTTTACCAAATATCTTTAATATAGCTCACAAACTATGCCTTGTTCGATGTTAATTTTTCCTACTAGTTTTTGAGTGCAATAAATTTACAACAATTTAAGTCTAACGGCAACTCTGTTCGACCAATAGTTCCCGAGATGAGGCACTTTAAAAATTGATTTTTTTTTTTTTTTTTTTAAAAAGGAAAATTAAAGTATCACTCACGTATCGGGTCGAATATCGGCGTAAAACAGTTAACCTATGAGAAAAGTCATAAGGAATGAAGTTGTAGTAAAGATAATTGGCTCCTTTTTACGTCCAAATACAACTCTGTACGTCAATTACATACCGAGATTATAACACTTCAAAAATTGGCAGTGATTCCCAAAAAATGGAAAATTTAAGTATTGCTCTCGTTTCGGGGCGAATATCGCCATAAACCTTTACCCTACAAGAAAAGATGTAAGTTGTAGTAAATTTAATTGNATATAATTATTGAACCCAAGGGTACAGGGGTACAATTGTCAAAATTAATATTTTAAATAATGATGTACATCGTTGAAAAGCTCTTTAATAGTAGATTAATAATTGTTATGGAGTGTATATTGTTATGTTTATTTTTTCTTAGGATAAATTGAAAATAACTGTTTTCTTTAGTTTTTCGGATTTGGTTGAGTTGGTTATTGTTTAAATGGATAACTTAAGAATACATTTTAGCTCTTCTTGTCTAGACCATTACACATTGATACATTATGTTATATTTAAGCTTTTATGCCATATATAAAGGTGTTATGCCTTTATATATAGGCATAAAGCTTTATATATAGGTTTAAAGCTTTTATATATAAAGGTTTTATGCCAATATTCGCCCCGAAACGAGAGCAATACTTAAATTTTCCATTTTTTAGGAAACACTGCAGATTTTTGAAGTGTTATACCTCGGTAACTATTTGACGTACAGAGTTGTAGTTGAACGTAAAAAGAATCCAATCATCTTTACTACAACTTCATTCCTTATGACTTTTTTCATAGGGTAACTGTTTTACGCCAATACGAGAGCAATACTTAGAATTTCCATTTTTTTGAAAAAAAAAAAAAAAAAAATCAATTTTTAAAGTGCCTCATCTCGGGAACTATTGGTCGAACAGAGTTGCCGTTAGACTTAAATTGTTGTAAATTTATTGCACTCAAAAACTAGTAGGAAAAATTAACATCGAACAAGGCATAGTTTATGAGCTATATTAAAGATATTTGGTAAAAAGCAAAAAAAGCACCCCCCTGGGGGAAGCTCCCCCACACCGTCGGTTACTTTTAGTATGTTAGACAGGAAAGTCATATGAACATTTTAAGCCACTTTCCAAAAATTTGGGATTTTTTGCAAAGTTATTTTCTAATTTGACTGGACTACAATATATTTCTCATGGAATTATTGAGCGCCGTCGCGCTCCAAACGCCGTATGTGAGAGCTTCGAACGCTGGGGTCCTTTTCCCTGCGCCATTACGTGGAAACCGTTTACTATAAAGAAAAAGTGTATTCGTAGAGAATTTAATTTTCTTTATTTTAGCACAGAACTGTTTTTGTCGTAGGATTAACGTATTCCGAGATATATCGGAAAAAGTGTTTTTTGTACCTTTTGGCCGCCATTTTGTAAGGTTCCGAACGCCAAATCGAGCTAGACTTTTGAGGAGTTATTTCTAATGCCAAAACGATGGTGTATACCAAAATTTAGCTTGGTCAGATTTATTCCGAAATGTCATCTATATTTAGTCTTAAGTGACTGGGCTAACATTCTTTTAATCATTAATGAATATGCTAGAATAAATAATAAACAATTACCCACAAAGATGTGATCACCACATAAAGAAGACCTAAAATTACTTGTGATCCAATAAGTAGTTAAGTAACCATGCTAACTAATAATAATAATAATACATTTGGTACACGGGCGACGGTCTAAAATGAGGCTAATTTAAACTTTAAATCGCTAATCATATAATTACATATCATCACATTTTTTTACTTGCTCAATGATTCAGATTAAGAATTAAGAGAGAAATTCATATAAATCCTTAGTACTATGACAAATTTATCGCTTAATTTACAAATGTTCAAATTTACAAATACAAAACAAATGTTCAAATACAACAAAAATGTAGAAATTTATAGATGTCTATTAGTTACTATAAATTATAGTAAAGAATAAATTAACAGTTATAAATGTTAATTGAGTAAAAAACTTCTAATTACTTCAGTCAAATATAAATTAAGATTGATAAAAAAAAGAAAAAGTATTTAAGATGGAATGAAGTTTAAAAAGATTTTAAACTTCATTATTTTTTTCTATTACTTTTTTCTTTTTATAGTTTCAAGATGGAAGAGGTTTGATTTAGAGTATCAAGGGTATTAAGTTTTGGTGTCTCAAGTCTAAAGCTTTAACCCTTCACCGAGTTAGAAGCTTGAAATGAACTGAGGAAACTTCATTGGAATGCTTCCAGGACACACCAAACTTTCATTGCCTCAACAAGCAAAGAGTAAATCCCTAGACAGATTCCCCAAGCCTACCTTACATACTCGCAGTCATTTTCAGACTAAAACTTTATTAAGTTAATATTAACATAACTCTAGACTTATTTACTTAACAAATTGTTTGATATGAATTAATTTCTTAACTAAATTTTATTATTTTGTTTGGCTAAAGTCTTTGTATGCAATTTAAAATAATTTTCTTGTCAGTAAATATTTATTTTTTAAAAAAAATATATATAAATTATCAATAAATAAATTTTAGCAAACAAAAAATTACTTTTGTTGCACCTCCGATTTTTGGAGAAAATATAAGAAAATTAAATTCAATGGAACAATTTTATTAGTGAATCTAAACCTTATTATAGAATAAGAATCAAGATCATTTGGCAGATAAAAATTGTTAAATTATTAAACTAATTGATAATATATCTCCCGTAGTAAGTATAGCAATTTACGTTTTTGTTTTTTAATAATAAGATTATTGGATTCATTAACACGTTTAGATATATTATGAAATATTTAAAGTAATAAAAACAATATTTACAAGATGTAACCTTCCAATTTAACCCTATTACAATTGTATAAACGTGCAGGTTTATTAGGTTTTGTGACATAAGATGAGAGATTCAGTAGAAAGACAATCTTATTAAAGAACTGTTTTATTTTCCTTTGGTTTACTGACAAATCTAAATTAAGGGAAAGGGGAAAAAGAACTGTCCAAGTATATTTTATCTTTATCTTAAAGTTAAAGAAGATTAAAAGGATCGGATGTCTTAGATTATAAGTAGAGAGCTTGTTTAACTATAGTTAAGTTAAGTAATCGTAAAATAAATTAATACTAATCCTACAAATTAGTTTAGGGTCTTTGGTTAATTGTGGGTAAAAGTTTAAAGATTAAACTTAACAAATCATGAATAAGTATTTATGTATTATGATTAAAGAACTTTTGTTTGGTTTGGAGTTTTGTCTTTGTCAGGAAACAAAACTCCAAAAATTATGGTTTCCTCAAAACTAGTTTTCAAGTAAATAAACATTAAATTTATCAATGCAGATTTACTAATTACCATAATTGTGGTTCAAGACTATATATAGAGTTGTCTCCTGATTTTGTTAATTTTCAAGAGTGGCAAACCTCGACTATTTGCCCAAACATATTAATTCACTAGGAAAGTTAACCCCACAACGAATAATTAAGCTGAATACTGATTATATGAATACCGCGAGCGTTTCAAATGCAAATACCTCCAATACGGCTGTTTGATATAAAATGTATTTCGTTAATGGTATTAATATAATATGTTAGGTATAAATTGTTTAATAGAATATTTAAATACTATTAGTATTTTATTTACTTCAAAAGCGAACTGACTTGGATACACCTGGTCCTACAAAGATGTAAATTTGGAGAAGGCACTTTATGCATGCACTAAGGCTAAGACAAAACAGTCTGCAGACTGTTTTGTCTCCAGTGTGCACCTAGCCTAAGAAGAACAGAACGGAATTAGGAATAGGACTCAAGCTGAGGAATTTAAATTTTGGGAAAATCTCCCCTCAATGGCGAAAGTATCCACAAGAAAAATTTATTTTTCAAAAATCCAGGGGGGCATAGTTAGCACAAATGACATTTGACAAACATAATAATAAATAATAATCTATACTGCAGGGAGAGAAGGAGGTAAGATGTGAAAGGTGGTAATCAAACCCAGCCCAAACTGCTGCTCCAAGTAAGTTTACTTTTTAATAAAGGTTTAGGATATAAATAAATGCTCACTATGGAGATTTTTTTCATTCAAATCCTAAGGGGGTGAAATTAGGAAGGGTAGCTAAAGAAAAAGTAATTAAGACCTTGAATTAATGAAAAGTTGGGATTAGGGCCTTAAACCTTTATTTAGATCATCCAGTATAAAAACCATCCATTATCTCCATACACACACGAAACTCTCTATATTTACTTGTACATATAGAATGAGTTGTTGGGGATATTGAAATAGAATAGAGGAGCCCATGGGTAACATTAGAATCTGATATCACCCAGATATTAAGACATTTTGACGATGGTCATCCATGTGGCTGCAGAAAGTCCATTTAGTATACAAATAAAGTCTTATTTGACTCTAAAGCTGACTGTTTGACAGCTAAAAAGCACATTAAAATATAATAATTACCAGATATTGAATGCATTTTTTTTTTTGTCATAAATCATAAATTTGAAACCCGTCAAAATGAAGATCGTAAATATGGATCATGTCAAAACAAATAAAATAACTTGCGGATTTTTTTCCGAACTAACTTTTCATACAGCAAAATTTGCTGAAAAAGAATTAAATTCTGCTGAAATATGGCTAAAAATATTAAAATAATGCATTATCATCATGTTCTGAGCAACTCTAAAAATTTCAAATGTCTAGCTACTTGCTAAGTTATTTAAAAATCGATTGCAAGATTTGTACTGGACCCTCAAACAAACAAGAAAGCAAGCTAATAAAAACGTAGTAAAATAGACTAATTTCATAGTGTCCTTGCATGGAATTTGCTGGATATGATGGGTCACAAAAATGTTGACAGATACGACACCAATGACATATCTAATATTTGAACTTGGAAACATTTTTTTTTTTTTTTTTTTTTTTTTTTTTTTTATAATTACAATTATTATTACCTTCGGTAAGCTCGGAAGAAAAAACAATAATATTTTATAGTGCATCTGAAGTACGAATAATCATATAAATACTATATAACAATAAAATTTAATTTATCATTCACCAATTACTAAAATAAATGGTGATTTAGGTAGTTTTACAATAGATAAACATAAAATATAATTACAGTCTACAAGATTAGAGTTGGCACAATCAAAAGGCGGGAAAAAATTTTGAGGAAACGATTTTATTGGTCCCCCATGTTGAATGCAACTTCAGAAAAAAATGCTCTACTCTACCCCTGTTCCACAAAAAAATATAACATGGCAACACCGATTTTTCCTTTTTATAACCCCAAAACTACATCCACATTTGTTGTTTCCCGCCTACGATTGTGCCAACTCTAATCTTATAGACTTTAGTTGTTTCCAACCAGTGCGTAGAAAATGACTTATAGGGGAGAGTGGGACATGTTGTCACAAATTTAACAATTTATTTTATTTTATTTTTTTTTCTATTTGGTACATTTTTAATTTCTAAGTACTAAGTACATGTGGCACAAGTTTCATTTATCTAGCATTAGTAGAAGTATTTTGTTAAAATAAAAGTTTTTTGTGACAACATACCCCATTAAGGGGCAGGTTGTCACTTGGTATGTGGTAAGTTGTCACAAGATATAAATTAATTATAACCACTTTGATTTAACAAAATTTAAATACCTTATAAGCTACAAAATTAGGCTAGTTAAAATAATAATTATTATTATTTATGGGGCTATAAGTCTAATACAGGTAAAATATTTTTCTGATAGGAATCATTTATGTTAATTTTACTGCAGTACCAATGCAAGGTTCTGTAATTTATTAAAAAAAAGCTTCCGCTGCGTAACGAGTGGAGCAGCCTCTAAATTTTAGAACCCTAACCGCCTCCATGAGCATGAGCACTCCTGGACCATACCGTCCTCTAGTGGTATTTGCCTAGTAATTGCTCATAATTTTGCCTAGAACAGACCAGCTTTGCTGAAATCGTTATTTCGTGCCTATACCCAGCACCTAGTTAAGAGTACAGTAAGGGAATCAACCCCCACTCTCCCCTAATAAATAAAAATTGAAGCAGCCAACATTTGGAGTTAAATAATGTTGGTATTATTTTAATGATAATTTATAATAACATCCAATTACACAAAAAATAATTTCACTTGTTAATACATAATATTATTAAAACAATAACTTGGATATTAAACGTAAATTAATTTAACGTAATTAAATTATCTCTCTCTCATTTAAAATACAACATAGCTTGAAACCGAATATAATGGAATTCATAATCAGTTATACTCTAGTAGCAACTCATGTATGTTTTTTTTCCAATTAAATTTTATTGAACAAGTGTACAAAAATGATTAGTCTATTGCCCATCTCGATCACGTTCACTTCGTATAAAAATATGTTCATCATTAAGATGAAATAAATATACGTATTTTATCTCGATACTGTTTTTAGGGTTTCGTTGGTAAAACCAAAAAAAAGAAACCCTTATAGTTTCGTTTATGTGTCTGTCTGTCTGTCTGTCCCTCTGTACGGTCCCAATAACTTTTGAAGCAAAAGAGATAAAAGCGTAAAACTTACCAGTATTAAAGATCGTTTTGACGCGCACACAGGAAAAATATAGAGAACTCAAAATAATCAGCTGTTCAAATTCAAAATGGCGGATAATTCACATCGCGA
>KZ653934.1:29149-45715 GCA_001010745.2 Gerris buenoi | reverse complement strand
CATGTAAAGATTGATTCTTGTACTAAGTTTCAAATCTTTAGCTTACATCTGTGTGTGTAACTCAGACTCAAAGAGGCAGAAAGACAAACAGAGACAGATATTCAGCTAAAAACCACTCTAATAGTTAAAGTTAAAGACGTGTAATAATAAATCAGTTTACAAATTAAAATAAGTAGATGTGTATATTTATATTACAAATAAATTGCACTTTTATATTATAATATATGATAACATTAACACCTCGAACATCGGTTATAGTGAATATTGAATGTTAGTAAGCTTATTGTAGTAATCTTAATTGCTTAGTAATCTTAATTGGTGTTTCTTCTGGCAGCTCTGATTAGCCAACTTATTGAGGGAAAAATGTACCCACTAGGCCTGTAGAAGATACTCCGTCATTTTGTTTGTCTAGTTGGCCCTACCTCCCAACCTTCTAGGCTTTAAAATCTTGATCTCTAATTGGCTCTCCTCCCCTTATTTCGTCAGAGTTAACACTAATTGCACCAGTAGCACAGTTTTTTACTGCTGTATTATAGTTTGTTTTTCAAGCTGAGATTGTTTCTTTGGCACCCGTTTTAAACATAGAAGTGTTCCTGTCGGCACACCATCTACTTGCCACTGACCAGTTTCTTTATAGTCAAATGTTCCGGAAGGAGTGTATGATGCACTTGAAGACTTACTTCTCCGTAGAAAATTATGTAGATTTCATGAATTATTGTGGAACGGTTTTGGCATAATATATATATTTAAAAGCTTGTCATAGCTTACTTTTATATTATTCTTCAGAAAGCCGATCAAAGCATCCTACACTTCTGGTACAAACAATGATATCGTTGATTTAGAAATTTTGAATAAATAACTCAAGCTTGTGTACGAGTCTCCAGTCGCTAGGGTCAGGGTCATTGCAAAATTTTCCTTCACTCGAATAGCTTTTCGATAATTGGTGTCTTGTCTGCTAATTTTATGACATATCATTGACATGTAAAACTCAAAGACACAACTTGACACCCGTAAAAAGTTTTTAAAGCTTTCATAACACCTTAGTACACCAGATAGATTGATATCACCCTAATTCAGGTCATTTAACAAGTCACTTCCACTATATTTTGTTCTTGCCTGCAGTGAAGTTCTCACCCGCCATCTTCTAGTCTAGGTCTTCTCTGCTTTCCAAAAATTATTCATGCAGCTGCAGCAAGAACAACATCCTCAATTCTCGACACTTCTCAGCCAATTTACTAAGTGAGCGCGGGGATGTCGCAAAAATATTAATAACAAATAAAATGTCAAACTAATATTTTTTTACCAACATTTTTTNAAAATAAAATAATCTGGCAGATTCAGGTATATGATGGTAATCTAAACTTTTATAAACTAAACATAATTATGGAATTTTGCAAAGCATTCCTCCAGGCACAATGCTGGCCGATTTTCACATTTGTCACAAATATACATTGAATTTTTAACAATTTTCTTTTTGGCACATTCGCGACATTTCTTTCTTTGGGTTTTTAGAAGCTTTGTCGGTAGATGTACACCATAGGTTCGGACTAGATTAATTTGTGGAGTTGGTTGGGGTCCTAGAAGTCCCTCTATTACTTTATCCCTGAAGTCCATTAACTTCATGGTATTCTGTCGCTCCGATTTAAACAGCAGATAACTGTTGTTCATCATCAGATGAAATATATGAATCCCAATCTTGGCCGGCCACCTTAAAGATGTCCCTTCCACAGGATAGTAAGCCATCATTTGATCACTCTTGTCAACGCCACCCATGTGCTTATTGTATTCCACAACGCCCTTCGGCTTTATTGAAACGATCCCTTTCCTTAAAGTTACTTCTTGCATAGTGGCGTCATGCTCCGATGAAATGATGATAACATCACGCTTGTCCCTCCACTTGAATACACAAATTCCACTTTCTGTGTATCTTTCTACGGTCGTATTTTTTTTAATTTTTTGTTCTTTTACAGCGGGTGGGTTGCCGGCGCGATTCTCTCTGAGAGTACCCGTAACATATGTTTCTTGTGTCAACAGGTATCTGGTTAGTGACACACTATTGTAGAAATTGTCCATGTATAGCGCATGGCCTTTTCCCAGATAACTTGCAATCAACTTCTTGACCACTTTTTGTGTGTGGCCATGACCTCCTACATCTGGATCTGCATTTCCTGCATAAACGTGGATCCTGAGAGCAAGACCATCAGGTTGGGCTAACGTATACAATTTTAAACCGTATTGATGTTTTTTCCCTGGCATGTATTGACGAAATCGGAGTCTGCCCTTCCATAAAACCATAGACTCCTCGAGGCTTAACTCACGCGTTGGGTAATGTATTTCCGACATTCGTTTTTCAAAAAAGTCTACTAGAGGTTTTACTTCAAACATCGGATGATCTTGAGATCCGCCATCTTCTGCGTTCCTTCCAAAATGTAAGACTCGTAGGATCAGTAAAAATCTATCCCTTGGGAAGTATTTTCGAAAGTTTGGGAAGTCATAAACTGGACTCTTTTTCCACAATCGTGGAATGTCGGGAGTTCTAATTTGGCCTGTCATGTATAAAACACCCAGAAATTTTAAGAATTCCGTTTTCGTCAAATCCTTCCATTCCTGGATCCTTGATCTTTTCGTATTTTTTGATGAAGACATTAATCTTTTGGCATAAATATTAGTCTCTGTGATAACAAGCTCCAAAAACTCATCAGTTGCCAATAGTTTAAAATAATCAATGGGTTCCTTCGATGTTAGTTTGACTTGAAGTCCTGTTTGTTGGGTAAACTGGAAGAAGGGCTGTCCAGGGTTTGTTGTCAGCCAATTTTCTGTTTTCAGAATGGTTTCATGTTCAGTCAGATCGTCTCGCATAGGAGACGTCGTTATAATTGAGGGTGTAACAGATGACAGTAAATATGGTACTTCAGCTATAAATAATCTTGACCCTTCGCCCTCTTCTTCGCTGTCAGTCGATTCGTAATTGTCACTTATGCCTAAAGACTGTCTATCTTCGTCGTCTGATACCCCAGAAAATTCTTCGTCTGATTCTTTCAGGATCTTGCGCGGTTTTTTCTCAGGGGAAACTTTTCTTGAACTTCGAGATTTATCTCGTAGAGTTTTCTTTTTTACAGGTTCTACTGGTTGCTCACACGTGGTTGAAGGTTTTGGCGCATCGGGAGTGATCAATTTTCGTTTAGCAGACATCTGAAAAATAAAATATGAATAAAAGTCTAGCAACTATTCGTCTAGTAGTAGTATTTCGCATGCGAGTGTGGAGTTTGCTCCCGAGCGAAAGCGTGGGTAGTAATAATAATAATAATAATAATAATGGCTTTATTTATTTATACATATAGTTCAGACATAAGTATACTTGACCAAAAAAGCCTCTACTTCAGGGCTTATAAAGCCGTCAGAAGGAGGGTTACATTCGCACATCTAAGTACATTAGTACATGTCTAAGTTCTCTATTGTTGGGTTAGTTGATTTTTTTTTTTTTTTTTTTCCCCCTTTCTTTTTAATCGTAGTTAAATTCCTTAGTGAGCATTGCCCTGTACCCACATATTTCTCTCAAATAGGAAGCAAATTGTGAGCAATCCTCCACAGTGTTGCACTCCAGCCTTTGGAGATATTCCTCTTTGGAAAAGTGTCCCTTACCAAAGAACAGTTTCCAGTGTTATGACATAGTTGGAAGTGTTTGGAGGGAGCATGAACATTTTCTTCATAAAATATCTACCTAGTTTCTCCACTTGTTCAACTCTTTGGTAACCCCATACTTGAGCTCCATNGCTTTAGTGTTTTAGCAAACCTTGAGGGCAGTCCAGTTTCCAGTGTTATGACATAGTTGGGAGTGTTTGGAGGGAGCATGAACATTTTCTTCATAAAATATCTACCTAGTTTCTCCACTTGTTCAACTCTTTGGTAACCCCATACTTGAGCTCCATAAGTGAGTATTGGTTCAATGCCTGCTTCAAACACTCTCAGCTTTTGTTCATAGGGTATCTTCTGGTTGAAATAGGAACTCCACACACTATTGATGGCAAACTTGCCAGTTACGATTTTTTCACTGAAATGTTTTTTCAGAGAGACACTGTGAGACACGGTGACCCCCAGATACTTATAATTTTTCACAACTTCTATTTTTTGTTTTTTAAACCAGAAAGAGTCTTTTCTTGTTACCTTTCCTTTGCTACCACTAATCATGACTTTTGATTTGGCTAAGCTAACCGTTAGGTTCCATGTGTCGCAATATCTCTCTAGTTCTTTTATCATTTTCTTAAAAGTAACAATATCAGGAGCAACCAAAATCAAATCGTCTGCATAAAGTAAAACTTTGATGTTCATATTTCCTATCCAGATGCCTCCTGGCAACACACTCTCAAGATCATTTATAAATAGTGAAAAAATCAATGGTGATAATAAACAGCCTTGCCTTAGCCCGACTGCTGAGAGAAAATTATCAGTGATACCACCGTTACACCACACACATGCTTCTGTGTCTGATAAGAGTAGCCTTAACATGGATATATACTTAGAAGAAACTCCCATATTAAAGAGTTTATAAAACACTGCCCTTCTTAACACAGTGTCAAACGCAGGTCTAAAATCATCAAAAAAGCAATAAACCTTTTTCCCCTGACTTGCCTTTATTTTTAAAATGTTGAATAAATTAAAGATGTTATCACTGGTTGAGTAGCCAGCTCGAAATCCCGCTTGACACTCTGTTAAGACATTGTTTACCTTCACCCATTTTTCTAGTCTTTCCAGCATAATAGATGTGAACAGTTTCAACAATGTATTCAAAAAGGATATACCTCTATAGTTAGTGGGATCGAGGGTCTCGCCTTTTTTAAATATTGGGTAAATAATTGCTCTTTTAAAGGGAGTTGGCACAGTTTCCTGGTCCCACATTTTGTTAAAGAGGTTCAGTACTAGCTGCAGACAATTAGCAGGAGCATTTTGATAAAATTCATAGGGTACCCTATCGGGCCCTGGCGCCTTGCCCCTTTTGCTCCGGCTTATTGCTGCTAAAAGTTCTGTCCTGGTGATAATCTGGTCCAAATCAGGGTTAGCAATGAAGGGCTCTGCATATATAATTGGATCTGATAGAAGTGGGGGGTTCAGGAGGCTCTTGAAGTGGTTAAACCAGTCTTCTTTTCTCAAAATCGGATTTACAATTCTATTATTATTCTTAAATTTACTCACTGCCTTCCAGAATTCCCCTGAATCCCTCACCTCCCTCAATTTTTCAAGGAAAAGTTGTTTATACTCTTTCTCCTTCTTACATAAAAGTACCTTGAATCTTTTGTTAGCTTCCCTATAATTTATTTTATTTTCATCAGAGTCCTTCTTGCGATAGTTATTAAGACATGCATAAGAGTACTTTCTAGCCTTCGCACATGCATCATCGTACCATGGTTGCCTAGGCATGCAATTATTATTTTGTGAAAGAGGCATTCCCTTCTTGCCTCTGTCAGAACACTTATAGATAGAGTTAGTAATAAAATTAATATACTTCTCTACACTTAAAGAAGCCACATCCACAGGCTCTTCCAATAAATCATGCAATTTTTTGTTAAAATCATTTTTGTCTGTATCAGTCCAGTGAAGCTTGGGTAGAAGGGGCAGCACTGTTTCATTTTTCCCCCTAGCGCTAGGAGACTGCAGCTCAATCTCAAGAGGCATGTGGTCCGAGAAGGGCTCACTCCCCACTTTAAAATTTTCTAAACGGTTCAGCGTTTCAGCCTGGAAACTACATATATCATTCACAGAGCGACCCATTGGTCCAATGAAGGTCCAATGTCCCTCTTTGTCGCCTGTCGCTCTTCCGTTAAGTATTACCATATTTGCATCCTCACAGAGTTCCAATAATTGTTTCCCTTTACTATTTATTAACTTATCCTTGGATACTCTATGCGGATGCAAAATTGCAGAACAGTTTTCAATGAGCTCATCCGGGACCACCTGCTCCTCACCGACACGCAAATTGCAGTCACCCGCCCAAATCCAGTTATATCCGTCTTTCTGGACCTAGACCTGGGAAGCTATTTTCTTAAACTCAGCTTCCCAGTTTATTTTGCAAATATAAGTTGGCAAAAGGTTAAGCGTCTGTCCTGTATCCTTATAGGTAATCTGTATGAAATCCATGCCCTCCTCCGAGGCAAAGGAGACCATATATGGTTTATATCGTTTGGGCCTCTAATTCCCATTAGGATGCCTCCACTGTGTCTACCGAATGTTGCCTTTTTTGTGGCCGTAAGCCAATTAAGCTTGTAATCACTGAAGGTCCTCTCAATAAGGTCAACCTTCCCCTCGGAGGGCACATGGGTCTCTAACAGTGCAAATATGTCAAATTTTTTTAAGTAATTTATAAAGTTCCAGTCTTTCATTTTGTACTTTAAGCCGTTTACATTGTATATAACAATTTTTAAAGGGTCGGTATTTCCAGGTGTTTCGTAATGATTCTTCCTCCTCTTCTTCTTTCCTGCCTGTCTTTCTTGTCACTTATCGGTTGACTTATTCTTGCCTTTCTTCCACATATCTTTTAGTTCATCAAGTCGAGTAGTGAGATCCGTAGCTCCTATTAGGTCTTGTAGCACTATTACTCCGGGTTCTCCCTTAAATGTAAGGGCATAGTTCTCATCTACATAGAATCTCTGTCTTTCAACTAATAAGTAGTCTTTGATCACAGAAGTTTTGGCTGCTGGGTTTATGGCTTCTACCATCCTCTTAAGTGCAATAAGAAAATTTCTCTTCATTCTAGTAGGAAATGAGAAGTCCCTTGATACAGATATGGTAGAGCCTTTCAGCTTAAACCAGTTACTAAGGATATGCTCGATGTCGCGGTCACAAGGAAAATGGGCTATGAGCCTGGGAACCTCGGTACTCTTGGGATTGCCAAGTATGTGTGCTCTGTTAATTAGAGCCTCTTTTACATTTAATCTATCTTTAAGAAACTGTTGTACTCCATCTCTGCAGGAAACACTGTCCGTGGCCTTAAGTTTTATCCCTTTAAACACTAAATTATTCCGACGGGCCCTGTCTTCTAGATCTACAGCCTTATTTTCGGCACGGGCGAGATCCTCTCTTAAAGTGGCGACGTCCTGTTTTATTATTGAGATATTTTGGTCGTGTGTATTTACAGTATTTCTAAGCTCACTTACCTCTTTTTTTTGTTGCGTATGTACCCTGTGGGGTTGCGGTGATTGCGTCTAGTAGCTGGCCAAATGTGATCTCATTCAGTCTAGCCTCGCGATCTATTTTAAGTGCCGGTGCCGGGTTGCTGTCTGTTCCCAGTAGCATATTTTGTTTTTTTTAAGGATGGCAGATTGGTATTATCAATGGGAGATAATTGATTCCTGGTTCTTTTAGCCGATTTCGGGGTCGTAACCTCGTCGATGGCCGGCGTTGATTCACTCATTCACTGTGCAAATGATAGGTACGGTGGTATCACTAAATTTACAGCAATAAATGGTTCGCAATCGAATTCAGTCACTAATTTTTTCCCGTATTTAGCAATAGAAGAAAGAGAATAAAAAAATAAAAAAATAAAAGAACATTAAAAGAAGAAACGCGAAATATTGTAACCTTGAACACGGTGTTAGTTCACTAAATTCACTGTTTTTTATTACATACGGCGATATCACTGCATTCAAAACAGTATATTATGGTTTAAAACGAAATAACATTCAACTTAAGTTGAAATTTTTATAGCACTAATCGCAGATACTGGCGTTTTTCTTTAATTTAAGTAAGAGAAAAAGAAAACACGTCATATAACCTTCATCACCTCCTGTAACCTCCCTGTCAAACTAATATTTTGTTACCAACATTTTTTTCCTCTTTTGTTGATAACAAAATTCTTGTTACTAACATTTTTATTTATGTTGCGAACACAATGTTAGTAACAAATTCAGAAACATTTTCCAATATGTTACCAACAAATGTTAGCAACACGTGTTACTAACTCTGGTGTGAACGCGGCTTTAATAACTAAATTTTATTTAATTATTTGAAGTTTGGTGGTAATTTGACAAATGTAAACAAACTTTGACGTCATCAAAATTATCGCATTAATAAATAATTATATTCACTTATAACTTTTAAACTAATTAATAGAATTTCATCAAGTTTTTTTATATTTGATCTTTAATTTTTCCGGTTCTAACGATATGCTATAAGTCAAAAACCTATATCTAATTTCAGTATTATTAACCATCAAAGTTTAAAAATTCAAAAATTGATAACTTCAAAATGGCGGCCAATATCAAAATTATATTTGGCAGGCTTGTTTGTCATACAGAGAGGTACATTCGCGCCAAATTTCAACTCGATCAGGACCATTTTCGATTTATTACGATTTTTTAAATTTTTGCTGACTCAGCAAAGTGGGTTCAAGATGGCGAAAAAAGTTGATTTTCCGGGCGGCACAACTACAGTTTAGGACTGATTTTTCTGCCAACTTTCAACTCTCTAGGTTAAATACCTTGGGCGCTACGATGATAACACACATAAATACACACATACACACATTCATACGTCATGCTGAAAACCACTCAGGAGGTCTTAAAAACACCTAAAACGGATAATTCTGTTGAAATCTCGAAAAAAAATGTTTTGGTAAAAACAATACTTTTCCTACTATTAGTAGTGAGGAAACGTAAAAATAAAAAATATTGTGACTTATTTACATCACTAGTATATTATTTATTTATTTATATTGTTATTCAAAATATTATTATCAAAATGATTATAATTAATCTCTTTTCTTAATGGTGGTTAAAATTAACCATCACTTATCCATTAAATTTAATTTTAAATCAGTCAGTCATCCAGTGGCGGCGATAAGAGCCCCGCAGACCCCGCGACGCGGGGGCCCTGGGGATTTGGGGGCCCCTGAGGGCACCTGGAAGGGTAATAAAGGGACCCCAGGGCCGGTTCAAGGGGATTTTTTGGGACATGCGAGATCTAGATTTGGCGCCATTATATATATATATATANATTAAGGTCACTTAAGTAATTGTCTATGCGGATGTTAGAGGCAAAACTACTGGGCAGATATCAAATAAATTTGGTATGAATGTTTAGAAACATTATAACCATTGGCAAAATGGAGAAAATAATAGATAATAGCTCTAAAATTCGGAAGGTGACAACTAATAGTCAATAATCTTTAACAAGATCAATGAAAATTGTCAATATTTGTCTGTCAAGATTGTCATATATATATATATATGCTTTTTTAAGCGTCTAATACTTACAGTAAAAAATGCGACAGAGAGAGCAGGGAAAAGTTGAATAAATTTACATTAATATTAAATTACAGGCTTACTCTCAATGAGAATTCATTAAAAACAATTTAGTAAGAATTGAGAGCACATAAAGAATTATATTTGAGACTTAATATTGTAAAAGTGTATGTGTGTGCATAGAATTTAAAACATATCTGAGTTTTATCTTTCCTTGGTGTGGTAATAAGTAAAGCATGTAAATATGCGCATATATATATATAGTACACAAATAAACCAATGTGCCATACTAATTTTGCAGATTGTTTTACTTTTTATTATTTAATTAGAAAAAATAATAAATAAAAATAATAAATCATTTTTCATGTATTCGATTCCTAAGCAATTAAAAATTCATGAGCATACTTTGTAACTTTAATCTAGGAGTCAAATGAAAGTGAATAATTTTTTTTTTTTTTTTTTTTTTTTCATTAAAGTCAGACTTGACTACTGGGTTTGTTTTCGAGGTTAACACCTTTATGGAGGCAAAGGTAGCTCGTAGGGTAGAGCAGGAGACTGTATCAATCAGGTTATGCAGCATCAGGCGTGGTCACTACTTGGATCGGTGACCGTGACCACAGATCTTAGTGTTCAAGCCCTCATGTTTACCCAGCATTGTTTAAACAAATGGGAAGCTGCTCGAAAGAGTTAGCGCCAGTAAGCTTTCGGCATGACAAACAATGGTCGGCACTCTCGGTTCGATAATAATCGAGAAGTGAGACATAGTTTACTAACCGACACCGAATAGATTCTCAACAGAAACATTTTCAGCAAAAAGAAATATCAAAGAGCATAATAAAACACTTTTCAAATCCTTTTACAATGGCAGCTTAGGGTTCTCACATCTAATCAAGATAACAACGTCAGTGACACTGAAATAAATTATCCTTGAAATGTAGTAAGAAATATTACAAGAGACAAAGGGAGAAACACTAGCATCTAACTCAAAAGTAACCTTTAACCTAAACTCTAATCTAGAAACCTTTTACTAATAGGACATGCAACTCGCTGTTAAAATGGTACGGTAATGCTAAAGAACGAAGGAAGGTCGGAAGTGAATCATATTGAATCTACAAGTAGGTACGAATCAAAGCGCAAGTAGATTTAAAACCTAAAGCTGCATGCGCATTAGCACTGTTCATAACTTTTCTTCGTGCCACCAGAGTATTTATAGTTAAACATCGATTTACTTAAACGTATCTTTTACAATCGATAACAGTAACAAACAAATAAAGCTAGTACAGATAAATTCCTAATAGCCTTAAATTCAATTTTGGAGTATATACAATAAATTAATCAATCATTTCCAGAACGATCAAACTTCTAATCTTTCATCACTCAACAGTTTTACCAACAAAGTAAACTGTCATGAAAAATAACAATTAAAAAGTAAAAAGAACTTATTTCTAAACATAGATTTATACATCTACAGCTACCCCAGTTTTAGAGAACGCGGATCTAACTCACGACCTTGTGCTGTCCTTGATTCATTGTTGGGTAAAGACGTGGCATGTAACTTACACGGGCACGCTCGCTTCATCTAAAACGAGTAAATCTTTTTTTATATCATCAGGACACTTATTTTTCAGTTATAGGCGGGGGGGGGGGGACACACTAGAGCATTCTCCCCGAATGAGCAAGCGTTCGCCCCGATTTGCTAAGATATGGCCAGGGCGAGCCGAACAGAAACGCATGCTCATTCGGGGTGAATGTTCAAGGTATCCCCGCCTTTTATATTCTACAATACCGTAAAGGAGAACAAAAAAGCTAGAATTTAAAATGGTCAATTCTTGACACTTGGTAACCTGGATTGAAGGTAACATTTCCCAATCTGTTATAACAACAATTTCAAAACTTCTCATGAAAATGTACCCATTATGAACCCATTTTGAAAAGTTTTCTTTCTTCTATGAAAACGTAGCTATTAGTAGCTTGTTTTTCTTCATTGTAGTGGTGAAATTTCATTTTAATACGACTAACTTTTTCTTCTTTTTTTTATCAATTTAGTTTCTACCCTGTTTTAAGAAAATCTCTTTTTCCTTTTTTGTTATTTTCTTTTATAATTATCTTTAATTCTGATTAAAGTTTTAGTAGCGGGGGTTGTTTCGAAGGGAAGCTGAAAGCCGTGCTTTAAAACAACTTACAAACATCTGAATAGCCTAGAAACTTAGTTAAACTTGAAAAGCCTAAACTTTAAAAGGCTTGGAGATTAGCCGGCCATATTGTTAAAAGGAGGTCCGAACTCTTAGTTGAATTAAGATAACAACCAGTGTCTTAGATCCGTGATAAGGAAATGCTTTAAGCTGACGAAACTTGTCTTAGACCTCTTTGTTTGTTTTTTTTCGCTCTGACGTTATTTGCTCCATTGAACAGTTTTTACATTGTTGCTAAGCGCTTTTATAATTATTGGAATTAAACTCCCCTTGATATATTATTCAATAAAAAAAAGTAAAATTGTTGATTAAAGAAGAAATATTTTAGCTTTGATTTCTTAGTCAGTAATTGTTTTGTACAAGATTTTATACATAGTTTCAGTATCTATGTATACATAAGAACGTTTTACTTGATTTAACGACCTTTTTTTTTTAAATTCAGCTTTTCTCCTAGTGGATTTAAGTCTAGTACAGTTTTCTTGACAACCCCATGTGGTTAACTAAGGATACGGCTTAAAATCTCTGCTTAGCATTAGCCTAATGACTAATGAAATTATGCTCAAATCAAAGTAGATATACTTTTAAGTCAGATGTAACATGAGTGGCGTCCAGTAGTGGTCTGACTTTATAGTCAGACTGTCATTCCTGACTTCATTCTCAAGGTCCCCTACACTTAACAAGTCAAACTGGACAGTCAGAAGAGCAAGGTGCAATCAAGTGTTGTGGATGTCAGCAATGTCTAGTAATAAGGATAAAAGAAAGTTTTATAATAAAGTTTTCTTCGGCTAATATTTAGTTTATTAGGCACTGGGCAGCAGGAGACGAGTAGATAGGATGTGATAAAGATCGCTAAATACATTAAGCAATTAAACATTTACTAATAAGACTGAAGACTAGGCTGACGCTTGCCGGCACTATCATTCACTGTCAGTCTCCCCTCTCCGTCAGTTCAATCATCAGTCCATTAATAGTCAATAATCTTTAACAAGATCAATGAAAATTGTCAATATTTGTCTGTCAAGATTGTCAATTCTTGTCTGTCATTTTGATTGACCGTGTAAGGTCCACTTGCTGTAAGGTCGATTGACCGTGTAAGGTCCACTTGCTGTAAGGTCGATTGACCGTGTAAGGTCCGCTTGCTGTAAGGTCGATTGACCGTGTAAGGTCCACTTGCTGTAAGGTCGATTGACCGAGTAAGGTCCACTTGCTGTAAGGTCGATTGACCGTGTAAGGTCCGCTTGCTTGTAAGGTCGATTGACCGTGTAAAGTCCGCTTGCTGTAAGGTTGATTGACCGTGTAAGGTCCGCTTGCTTGTAAGGTCGATTGACCGTGTAAGGTCCGCTTGCTGTAAGGTCGATTGACCGTGTAAGGGCCGCTTGATGTAAGGTTGATTGACTGTGTAAGGTCCGCTTTAGACACAATATCAATAACTTTAAATCAAAGTAAAATTCCTTTTATATTTTTAATTCTAACTGTCAGGCAGCAATCTTTTATAAGACTAAACGTAAAAATCATTATTAGAAATAAAAAAAAAAAAACTAGATCATAATTAATTTATAGAAAAAAGAGTGGAGGATGTCACATCCATTTTCCTTTTATCTCTGTTTTTCAAAACGGCGAGAAAAAAACCCAACGGTGCCTCTCTATTCTCTCTCAAGCATAAATTCTATTTTGTGCGGTTGACAAAAAATTATACAAACAGCTTTTATTAACCCCTATTAGCCTTTTTTCACAAGTCTAAAGGTATGTAACCAAATTTTTGCCATCAACCTAATCTAACTTTATCATTAGATAAAAGTTTTTTTTTATAAACTTTTCTCTTTAAAATCCAAGCAATTACAATAATCCTTTTACAAAGTTATCCTATCCAAGTTTTTATTGGATGTAATTTAGGAAAGTTTTGAAATAATAATAATCTATATGTATATGATTTTAAAATTTATTTTCAATTACAGGGTGTCTCTAAAGTCTGTTAAAAATTTACTTCACAAACAAATGAAAGGCAGATATGTACAGCGTATTACAAAATGAGATGAATTCACACTAAAATACACAAATGCAATGGGATTAAAAACTAAACCTCTGACTACATAGAACAAATATGATGAGCATATCTTAGCAATTACCTTTGTAATAATTTCAATAATAATAATAATTGTAAGTAAGATGGTACTTACTAAGTAAGAAGAGAGTGGTTGCCCTGTGGCTGATACCCTTTCCAATGTGGTACAGCCACACCCCCGACATCAAACCCTGAAACACAAAATGAAAATAATTAAGCCTAATATATTGAAAACATAACACGGGCTTGGTGCTCCAGCATGCTTAACCCCTATTAATGGATTGAGAAGAGCCAAGACCCCGCAATGTACCGCAAGGTGGAACAAGAACGGAATCAGTGTATAAGTATTTGGATATATGAAGGCACGAATGCGGGGAGGTCAACAAGCCCTTGTTTATACTTAGCATAGGCCACCAATATTGAACCTTTTTTGAACTACCGTAAGGAGTTCAGCCTCTTTCTACACTCATATGCCGCAGTTGCGAATATGGTATGATCACTAGTAAGTTTTATAAACTGTGATATAAAACTGCCTACGCACCACATGGTACCCATTACCTGAATCTTAATTTTATTCAGTTATTGTAGAGCAAAATTGTACCAATGTACCGTTGGATCAAGACTACTATGGACTTCTAACTAAATATATAGGTAATATGCTATAAAATTATTAAGAAAATGATATTTTTGTGATACTTAGGTTGGCCAACTTATGAGGCTGGGGGATCATAATTTGTTTGTCAACAAAACAAGGTCAATTTACTCCTCAAAAAAATCCCTACATTCTAATAATTTCGTCCACAGACTTTCACTCTTTTTGCTAATACATTCCAAGCCATAATAAAAGAGTTTTTTTTCCTTTCGTAGATGATCATTATAAAAATTTTTCTGGATATGAGTCTGCTAGACAGTCAGACATTTCCATGTCTTCGCTCCACGTAAGTTACCGACATGAAATGTCGCCAGGTTCGCTTCGCGGATGTTCGCTAGGCGTATGCCGACTATTATTACATCACGAGCCTTGATTCATACGATATACATTCGACCATAAATGTATTCACTACCACATATAAACTTGTACATTAAACTCATACTTTGATGGCTCACAAATGACCAATCATACTCGCTTCGATGGTAAATCGTACTGCGGTATGTAGGGTAAAGTGGTTGGAACTAAACTATGTAATCATACTTAAGAACAAGTGGTTCGTAATCCTCGTCTTAGTACTACCTCATCTAGTACTACTAGATTGATTATATTATGACGTATCATAAAGCATATAAAATAAAAAAAAAACAATCTAATTACATTAAAACTTTTATAAAAACAAAAATTAAAAAACTAATACACAGATTTAGAAAGTTATAATTGACAGGGCAACAGACTAATAAAATTTGAATGCTTATTCGCAATTATGGACCATTAAACACGACGGAACAGCGTTTAAGCATTATCAATACGGAATCTGTCTGAAAGCATTTGAGAATTTGAAAGTTCCGTGACAGTGAGTCGTTCCAACAAGTCTAAAAGTGTTTCTATTGAAACCTTCACGATTGTCTTCAGAACCCAGTGCCTCGCTTAACCCAAGGTTTGCGTGAGCCCAACCATTTACTCGGTGTATCTCTTGTATATTCTAGAAGACAATCTAACATCACACTGTAATAGTTTTTATAGTAGTCACTTTAGAATAAAAAAGCAAATCATGGAGAAACGGAAAAAAATATAAATCAGTTTATTTTGAAAGCAAATTCAATCACTTCCTTGTAATTAAATCACTAAGTTAATTTTAGTGAAGTTACCCCAGCATTAAAAAGTTTAATGAATAAATAAAAGTAACATAACTGTTTTTTTTATTATTTATTGTGACAAAATTTGATGGCAAAAACTACTTTTACTATTAGTATCAACTTTTAACAATGTGGAGGGACAAAAATGTAAGAAATGTGTCTCTCGCCAATGACAGTCGATGGAAAAAGTCAATTTTGAAATTTATCGAATTACATTAAGGTCACTTAAGTAATTGTCTGTGCGGATGTTAGAGGCAAAACTACTGGGCAGATATCAAATAAATTTGGTATGGATGTTTAGAAACATTATAACCATTGGCAAAATGGAGAAAATAATAGATAATAGCTCTAAAATTCGGAAGGTGACAACCCTCAAGTATAGAATTACAGTCTGTGCCACGAGAGTTAGTGAGTTTGCTGTGCGGGGAATTAGCAAATGGGGTGGGGAGCCAATGAGAGTTCAAGATCTGCTCTCTCCAAGATTTTGCCCTCTTCAAGATCTGCTCTCTCTTAGTTCTGCTGGTTTGCCCTCTGGATATCCATATACGAAGGTAAATGTAGTGGCTTTATTTCTTCCCTCAGAGGTAGGCCAAACTGTGTGTACCTCGTTTTCCCGCGCTTTCAACGCACTAACTCTCGTTTGGCACAGACTGTAGAATAGAATAGCCAAGTTAAGGAGACCAATGCCTTCAATATCACGGTTATACTCAGACTATACTCAAACCCCTTCATAGTGGTCAGAATGTATCCGTGATTTCTTCATCCGAGTGAATTATAAATCTTTTTCAGTGTTTCTTTAAGATTTGAGAAAAAAAATTACGAAGAAGAAATTCTTATGATGAACAAAATAGCAACAAAAGCAAAGAACAAATAGTGTTAACACAAAAGGCAATGTGAGGACTATGGTTAGTTAAAAAATAAAGGGGTGTACAGTAGAATACAGAGTACCTGAACACTGAACAGGTCGGGTTACTTTTAGCTTATCTATACAATATTAACCTTGCAGGATCAGCCAAGGAAAACCTTTATCCCAGTTCCTTTTTAGATTCCAACTTCCTTGCCACGGAATTTCTCTTCACTTTGTTCCAAAAGATCCTTTAAATTCACTTCTTTATTTCCTACACGCTTCCCAACCCTCGGGCATTTTCCTTTCTACCCGGCTTTTACTTATTTATAAAAGAAAATATAAATGAAAAACAAAATGTCTACGTTAACAAAGCAAAATTTACAATTAATAAATTTAACTTTCTGTAAAATAAAAATCATAAGGTTTAATATAATATAATATATA
>KZ653933.1:6487-22258 GCA_001010745.2 Gerris buenoi | reverse complement strand
ACTTAGTCCAAGTATACTTGGATCGTGTAAACCTTACTTCAAAGTTCCACAAACACTTGGACCAAGTGGATTTGATCAACGTGACTTAGTCCAAGTATACTTGGATCGTGTAAACCTTACTTCAAAGTTCCACAAACACTTGGACCAAGAGGATTTGATCAACGTGACTTAGTCCAAGTATACTTGGATCGTGTAAACCAGGCTTAAATAAAACTGTCAAAATAATTATTTAAAGCGGCTTTATTAGATTACTCAAGAGACAAATTAAAAATAAATTTGTAATTAGATGAAATTAGATTAGATGCATTTCTTTCGTTAAAAGTAACAAGTAACATTTCAGTTCATATTTCCTTATACGCGCATATGACATGAGAAAAAGGCCTTTACTGACATGTACTGTAGCAAGTAGGTAGGTAGATTTTATGGTTATTTTTCTATTTTCTCCCTATCATGTAATTGGAAAAATGAGTAGGAAATTGTTAATTGTATTCACTTGCGCATAATACGCAAGAAAGAAAGAGAATTTAGAAGAAAAAAAAATAAATTCAAAATGAAAGAGGAAGAATTTCTATTTTAGAAAAAAAATGAGGTAATAATTGAGCGTATTATACGCGGGATTTAAAATTTAACGGTAAATTAAAATGTCCTTCAAACTCGCAACAAATAGCTATTTTTACTTTCTTTTTTAATTTAAGATGAATTGATGCTGACAGATTACCACTCATATCTTATACAATATTTAATTCGAAATAATTTAGTTTGTTTTTTTATAATCAAATATTTCCAACATAATGTCAAAAAAATCAATTGCACTTATAATTTTAACAATGATTTATTGATGAAGATAAATTAACTAATATACATATGTATATTATGTATTTAAAATGTATGTTTATTACATATAAAATATAGATTTATAAATATAATTAAAGTCATATCAGAGAAAATGTACTTAACTATATCTTAACTATAATAAATCACATTTAATGACAAATAATTGTCACAATTATGTTTATTGCAATATTATAATCTAATCAAAATTCTTAACCATACTCTTCATAAATAGTTTTATTTTACTTTAAATGTATATAAGGCGACACTTGGTTTTATTTTATTTTTATTTTGTAGTGCAATACATTACCTTCAATTTGTTTGGATTTTGGCCCTCTGTTGTAAACTACCCAGGTATTTAAGAAATGATTTGTTTAATTCTAGTTTTAGTATTAAAAGTGTACAAAACTATAAAAATAAAGTATAATTTTTATTAAATAGAGAAAAAAAAATACAAATAAAAATACACCACCAAGAATTCAATATTTGATCATTCTTATCACAGACGATCGAATGCACTCTCTAAAAGGCCTCGTTTGCATGAGATTTTCACATTTCCACGATCTGTTTTACTATCCGATCTGATACGATGCAATTTTTCTTTATCTTCTATCCGTGGTTGATAGGGGCACCTCGATTGCTTGGTCTATTGGCGCCTAAGTTTTCTTTTGATATCTATATACAGTATGTCCACGGATTGAGTTGCCTATACGTGTAAATTAAAAAAAAAAAAAAAAAAATCGAAGAAAATTCATTCTTCATAAAACTCCTGCTTGTTCTTAAATGAAGATTTATAGTATTACTTTTTGTTCAACATGTACCCTGTACCCAGAAAGTAAAATTTCCTAAAATCGTACAAGAGTAAACCGGTCTAAATTTTGACTATACAAAAAAAAAGTATTCTTTATAATTTCTTTAAGATACTATTCCAAATTTATTTTTCGCATAAAAAAGTTCAATAATAAATTTCAAGAATTCCCTCCCCTTACCATTTATAAAAAGTAAAATTTATCTGATTCTAATTTATGCGAGGTCAATTTAAAGGTCTCATTGAGGGCATTAAAAATGGTGGTATTGCTTTTTTTGATAAAATCAACATGAAAGCTATTAAAGGGGAAAATAAATTCACGATTGAAAATTATTTTTGTTTATTATTAAAGAAATAAATAATTATTTAAATAATAAATACGATTTTCTCAATAGATGCTTTTATGTTTTCTTCGAAAATTGAAATTTTTTTGAATTTACACGTATAGGCAACTCAATCCGTGGACATACTGTATATGTATATTTTTACATAGATATGAATTAAAATAATGAAATTAGTGAGATACGGTTTGATAAAAAAAATACTATCCTAGTAAAATTAGACTTTTGATATCTATTAATAATAATTCAGACAAAGTTGGAAACAGTTTTAATGCACTTAGGGCATCCCATAAACCTTCCTTTTACCTGGGGTCAGTAACTGACCCCAGGTAAAAGGACAGTCAGGTAGGATAAAAAGGGCACAACTGAGAAAATTATAGCAAGACAAAAGGCCCCCATACACGGTCAAAATGTTTGCGCAAAGATTTTGATTTTGACCGTGTATGGCACTGTTTGATGTTTGCGCAAAAATTTTGATCAAAAATGAAATCCCACGATCAATAAAATTGATCGTGTATGGAGGCCTTTAAACAAACTTAAATGACAAAATACACAAGTAGAATATAGCAAGGCTGGGCACGCATAAGTCCAATGAGAATCGCATTTTGGTATTTCATGTATTATAATAAAGAGCCGTACTAATTATAAAGTATTAAATTCAGAAATTAAAATTTAATTTAATTAATATACTTGCATATTCTGCACAAATCTTAAGTGTTATGTAAAGTAAACATAAAAGAAAATATAGTAAATAGAGAGACAATTAAAAAAAAAAAATAGTTAAACATTTTAATAGATATAATTAAAATAAAATGAACGAAGAGCGAAGTACTGTGGCCCAATCTTGGAAACACTACGTAAAATTTGTTAAATACAACTGCAGCAATTCTATGAGATGATGATTGGTCAACTGAGAACTATTAACTGTGGAGTATAAAGATTCATAGCAATGTGTTGTTCAAAAAAATTTAAAGTAGCCTGCAAGCAGCTGTTTCATTTTGGTTAATTTGATTGTGGCAACTTACTAAACATCAACTGCAGAAGTAGATTTGCGCTACATTTGCAATGCCTGATCCTCTTTCACCTCTAATAACTCAAATTTCTTTACCAATTTTTCAACAAGAAATTACTTCAGAAATTGGAAATCTCTCTTCGATAATTTTTTATTTATTTCCATTTATTGCCAACAATACATATCAATTTTATTGAGCTGAGCGAAGCGAAGCTCTTATACTACACTTTGCGTTTTTTGTGATGCATACTCCTCCTGAACGGCTGAACTGAACTGCTCAAAATTTGGCACGGTCATAGTGACCAACTACACGAAGGTATAAATCTGAAATGGTCCAAATTGGTACACAGGGGTACGGGGTACGGGGTACAAAAGTTTCCTCCTGAACGGCTGAACCGATTCGCACAAAATTCGGCACGGTCATAGTGACTAACCACAGGAAGGTATAAATCTAAAATAGTCCAAATTGGTTCACAGGGGTACGAGGTACATGGTACATAAGTTTTCTCCTGAACGGCTGAACCGATTCGCATAAAATTCGGCACGGTCATAGTGACTAACCACAGGAAGGTATAAATCTAAAATGGTCCAAATTAGTACACAGGGGTACAAGGTACGGGGTAAAAAAGTTTTCTCCTGAACGGCTGAGACGATCCTCTTAAAATTCGGCATGGTCATAGTGACCAACCAAAGGAAGGTATAAATCTGAAATGATCCAAGTTAGTACGCGGGGGTACGGGGTACAAAAGTTATTAAAATAATATATGCCCTTCAAGATGCATGTCATTGGAAAGCTCTTTAAGAGTACAGTAGAGTTATTGTTGTATGTTAACTTGTGTCAGATTTTCATTTATTTATTTATTATTGAGGGGCCATTCTATTGGTAAAATAGGTAAAAATGAAAAAATAAATAAATAAATAAATATGATTAAAATAGACGCTCAGCTCAATATTGCAAGCATTGCACTCCTAGTAATAATATAATTTTACTTCTTTTTAAATTTATTGGCAAATCGGCTTTTGGCCGTAGATCCTAATAAAGGAAACGGAGTTGCCCTTTATATGGTACTATCAGTATAATATAATATATAATTAATATAATAATTAACAAATATACAAGAACGCAAACTTTAAACAACAAAAAAACATACAAGATTAGAATGATTTTAAAACTAACGACATATAAAAACAAAATACGTAAACCTTCGATAATATCACAAATAAATTTGTTTAGAAAATAATGCAAATGTAGATTTCTAACTTTTTGAAACTAAAAAGAATATCAATTTTGAATGGAAGCCGCACTTAAATCAATGAAGCCCCGCATTTGACAACCCCTGTTCCCTCTGATAATTTGTTTAGATAATAATAAAACAAATTATCAGATAATAACCTCGAAAGCTGAACGTTTTCCCCCCGTAAAGGACTGTTCAATTTGTATTTGAATGGACTTCATTTTCGAATTTATTTCAATCAAAATCGATAGATCTCTTTTTGAAAAACAATTTATTTTCATGAGTTTCTTGAAGCACAAGATATTTACAGTTAAAATTCATATCTCGATTTCACCTTAGGGGTGTTAAGGTGGGTTNTCAAATTTTTATATACTACGTTTTTAAATTTTCTGTCATAATTCATGAATTTAAAACCAGTCAAAATGAAGATTGTAAATATGGGACATGTCATATCTGTGCTATCTGGGTGGAGACATCCATTTTTGCTCAAAATCAGAGAAGGTGGGTAAGAGTATGAGATATAAGGCCAGAAAGACTCAACCATGAGATCGGGGGTTCAAACCCAACCGATAGAACATATTTTTTGATAAAACTATGAATTATAATAAGATGAAATAGTAAGGTTATCGCATGTTTTCTCAAAATCAAAGGATCTCTCAGGAGGGGCCTGAGAAACTCGAGAAGTTAACTTAGAGGAAAAGAATAAGAGTCCATCCTATCAAATCCTTACATATATGAATAATTAGAGGGGATCTTCTCCAAAAACCCCTAGGTGATGACCCAAGAGGTGAATGGACATATTTCCTCGAAGCCAAGAAAATAAACAAAGAAAGAGGACGGATAGGGCAGACGGAATAGAAGAGGGGAGGATGGGTCAAAACAAGGGGATCAAGATGGGGTCTAATTAGAAGATGAGCAGGGAAGAGGAAGATGGATTAAAACAAGAGCATCAGGATGAGTAAAGAGGAGGGGGAAGGGAGGTAATTCCTGAACTATGGGCTGATGGTGAAAAAAAAACAACCCCGAGATAGGGATGCTGCATCTGGACCATCGGACTATAGTGCAGGGTATACTACTGCTGCCAAAAAAAGGGTATAATTTTCTTAGGTAATTAATTTCTTGAATTTTTTTTATAATTGAATATTTTTTATAATTATGCTATTTTATCAGTGTGGTGCCTTAATACATTATCACAATTTTCACTTCTTAAAAATAGTGCAAGCGACGTTTTAGACTGCAATCCATAGGTCATAAAGCCAAAATGAACCAAGCGTCTTAATGCAGTGATAGGTGCTCCTTCAGCCGCTGTACTGTATTATATCAGTGTGCTAAGCAGAGGCGAAAAGAAAACCAGTCATGCACCATGACTTAATGAACGAATTTGCAATGATATCTGCGTATTATTGGCTTATGATAATATAGGAAAATTTTGGTTTGGAATTTGTATGGGTGAAAAAAAAAANTTATAAAATAGGGATAGAGCACTAAGCATACCTCCTGGGTTAAGGGCCGATTAAGAAGTGTCGCCAAGAACTTGGAAAAAATCTACATCAAACTACCAGTGTGCGCGCGCATTAGTAGGACGAATTTCTTCCCGACTGTTATCAATCGTTTATAAACTATTGGCTCTGAGGAACAAACGTATGAAAGGTTACGTTACAATCTAGCATTTTATGCATAACCTTCTTGGTCATCTGCAGATATAACCATTGCACAATCTTACGGGAAGGTAATCTATCCTACTAGATTTTCCAAGTTCGTGGCGACACTTTATCGCCTAGCGCTCTATCCGTATTTTATAACATCCTTGCTATACCCATGCCATTATACTTTGTTAATCTGATAGCCCGGGAAAATAAAAAATAAACGGGAGGGGAGCCAACGAGAACGCGAGATTTTGGCGGGTAGTAAGTCGTGCCAACCAGGCAAAAAAAAATATCGCTGGATAATAGATAACCTTAAGATATCAACCTAGTGGTTTTATTTTTTTCCTAACATATATGTTGGCCAATCTGAGATGTCAGATTTACAAAGTATGATGAAATGAGTATAGAAAACTTTTTTTTTCTTCTACTATTATTTGCATACAAAATTTGGCAGAGGCGAAAAGAAACAAATAAAGCTCGTAAATGATTTACTAAATCAAATTCGAAACGAGAACATTATAATTAGGGAGATTAGAGTAGGGGCCCCTGGTTCGATTCCCCGTGGGTCACAATGTATTTTATCGGTAGTAACGAAAAGTTAATTTTTATCACACCAACATAATAAGGTATTTGTATGAATTATTTAAAAAAAATAGGACTGACCGTTATAGGGTGGTTAGGGAGGGACATTTTTATTTCGTTTATTCATTTTTTTTTAAATTTTATAACGTTAAAAACGCAATATTGGCGGTAAAAAGCTCAATAATCATAAAATGTTATATATTTCTAAATCTACTCTTCAATAGTTTTCATTTGATGCCCCACTCGAAAATTTAAAAAATATTGTCTCACCACGCATGAGCACACACAAAATTTGCAATTTACAAAAATAGGGAATAACCCCCAGTTATTTTCATTGCCTCACTATTAGGAATTAGCAATTATTTCATATTTTAAGACTGGCCGTTATGATTGGGAGGGATTTTTTTTTAGTGTAAATTTAGCGCTAAAAATGCAAACTTGGCGGTAAAAAGCACAATATTTTTATTTGACACCTCAGTCAAAAATTTAAAAAAAAATGAGCTTAGCAATTTTTGCACATTATTCATGCTCATATTAAGTGCTTAAATTCTCAATTAACTCGCTTATTAGATTTTTGGCTCAAAATATGACGCCACTTAGTATGTTTTTAGTTTTTACAGGGTGGATGCTACCTCCCCATCCGCCCCTAAGTCTAGACACAGGTGGTGAGTTCGAATCCCAGAGACAAGAGACATATTTCACACAGATAATATCATCGAGTCTATATGGACTTTAAAAAATCTGCTTAATTCTTCACTAGTCTCGATAATCCGACTTGGCACTAACTGGGATTACCAATAAACTTAAATTAATTGAAATTTATAAAATAAATTAAATTTAAAATAATAAAAGTAAATTCGGAACTCTATTATTTTTAACTTCATATTTATAGAAAAATAATACATCCCTTCATCAATTTTCAGTGACTTAATGCATGTAAACAAATTTAGTAATAAGTCGCAAGTTAAAATTTAGCGTGCAACTAAACAAGTAGAATAGAATGTTTTCTATTTTTCCGTTTAGTATAGGTGGGCGTGGCAAATCACTGGACATGCGCAATTNAAAAAAAATGTAGGAACAAATTCAGATACACAATAATATAATAAAAAACAATTGTAATATAAAAACAAAAAGGAAATATGAAGAGGACGAAGTGAAGGTTTCATACAGGTTTAAAAGCGGCACCGCAAAAAAGATGGTTTGGAACCAACTTTCTGCGGTGCCGCAAGAGTCGCCATAGATGAATCCCTCCGTGCCTCAGTAAATACGGATCCGCTAGCTATGAACCCACCTTTATTTGTCTAAACATGTGTGTCAAATTTAATCGAATTCGACCCAATAGTTTAGACTCCACGGATTAGCATAGAAGAATAAAATTTTTAAAACCACTTATTTTGGTGTCAGGGGACCGCTAAAGTAATATCACTTAAGGTCGATTTACACGTATGTATTAAGTTTAAGTGATTAACGAAATTTTAAGTGACTTAATGTATGTAAACAGTGAATTTAGTAATAAGTTGAAAGTTAAAATTTAGCGTGCAACTGAACAAGTAGAATAGATTTTTTTTTTTTATTGTTCTGTTTAGTAGGTGTGCGTGGCTTATCACTGGACATGCCCAATTTAGTTTAAATGCACAAGTTTGGCGGAACCTCGCTTATAGATTTGTAGATCTTTGTTTATATGTTATTTTAAAATGTTTTATTCGACAAAAATTATATATTATTTACAAATACATAATTTATTTCGTCCAAAATCTCATTTAAAATAATTTTTAAGACAGTATTTATGACTTAAACTCGTTGTTCGGCGTCCATTATTAGTTAACTTAAACAGCTTAACTAAATATTAAATGTGAATACGTGTAAACTACTACTACTTACTAAAAATTAAGTCACTTAAAATTCAGTTAAATTTAGTTAATCACTTAACAACTTAATACGTGTAAATCGGCCTAAAGGTCCGAGTACACGCTGGTTCCGAATCAGGTTCAGGTTCCGAAATTGTTGATATGTCAGCTTGAGGAAAGCAGATAATGGCCGCAGTGGAGGCAGGTAACCGTAAGGTAAACGTAACCGTAACCACAACAAGGCGTTGTCAAGAAGATATAGCGTGCTTGATAATAGCCACAGAGTAGAGAGTTATTCATAATTAGAACGGGAAAGAATTGCTGTTTATAAAATTAATAAGTTAAGGAGTACATATAAGGGGAATACCACCACTTGTTCGAGCAGTCAATACATTATAGATAAGCAGGGAATGTTTCTACCCCTATAATATTTAGAATAGAAGAAGATACATTCTACTAAATTTTTATTAAGAAAAATTTTCGTGCTAAGCTTTTCTTTATTTGGAACAGCATTATGATACGGTTACCAATCCTGCAATACATGTTTTGACAAAGGGATATTATACCTTTAGTGTTTAAAAGATGTAATATTCTTTCATTCAATAAAAAAATAAAGACGAAAGGGCAAAGGGCATAGTCTCTTCAAAATATCTCAATTTCGAAGTGTAATCTTGTAAAAACCGTGTATGCTAGGCTTAGTAATCGCATTCTAAAGCTTACCCCTTTATTTAAAATAATTGCTCGATAAAAAAAAAACTTTTTATATATTACGTTTTCAAATTTTCTTTCATGAATCATAAATTTGAAACCAGTCAAAATGAAGATTGTAAATATGGGACATGTCAAAACAAATAAAATAACTTGTGGATTTTTTCCGAACTAACTTTACATACAGCAAAATTTACTAAAAACGAATTAAATTCTGCTGAAAGATGGCTAAAAGTATTAAAATACTGCATTGACATTGTGTTCTGAGTTCTGAGCTATTCTAAAAGTTTCAAATGTCTAGCTACTCGGGAAGTTAGTTAAAAATCGATTGCAAGATTTGTACTGGACAAACAAACAAACAAGAAAGCAAGCTTTTAAAAACGTAGTAAAAAAAAAGTAAATAGAAGCGAAGAAAAACTAAGAAGAATCAAAGACGAGAAGTATGTATTTGTATATAACCTCAAGAAAAAGGTTTCATAAACAACTACAAAGGCCATATAAAAATCAGTAGTTGTGGTTACAGTACAGTCCGTGAGCGCTGACAGAAGATAGTAGTCGAGATCTGAAACATGAATGAACTAAACATTCGTAAACATGCCGGTAAAACCTCTGACCTCTGACTCAGAACCCTGCGCGCGCAACCACTTGCCTGCTTCCACTATCGCCACCCTGCTTACTACACTGTTGATTGTTTAATTATTTTCGCGCTTGTTTTCTGAGCCTAAACCTGATTCGGAAAAAACCGTGTAATGTGTAATGTACCTGGGCACCCATGCAATCGTTGTCAGTTTCAGTGGCACACCTTTATCTATAAACGCAACAACGCTCTTTTCATATAATCTATCAACAGATAATAGAAGTTAGGTGTGTACTTTTACGTTTTCATCGTTATAAAAATGTTACGCAATGCTTTCGGTTAAAGATCGGTCATAGAAAAAAAAAAATTAACTGGCTTCTCAGAATTTTTATGTAAAATACAGAAATACAGCTTAGATGGCAAAGGGACTAGGGAGGGACTCCATGAAATCATAAGGATTCATCTGTTACTATACCCCAAGGATGTTATAAAATACGGAACTTGGAAAAAAACCAGTGTGCGCGCGCATTAGTAGGACGAATTTCTTCCCGACTGTTATCAATCGTTTATAAACTATTGGCTCTGAGGAACAAACGTATGAAAGGTTACGTTACAATCTAGCATTTTATGCATAACCTTCTTGGTCATCTGCAGATATAACCATTGCACAATCTTACGGGAAGGTAATCTATCCTACTAGATTTTCCAAGTTCGTGGCGACACTTTATCGCCTAGCGCTCTATCCGTATTTTATAACATCCTTGCTATACCCATGCCATTATACTTTGTTAATCTGATAGCCCGGGAAAATAAAAAATAAACGGGAGGGGAGCCAACGAGAACGCGAGATTTTGGCGGGTAGTAAGTCGTGCCAACCAGGCAAAAAAAAATATCGCTGGATAATAGATAACCTTAAGATATCAACCTAGTGGTTTTATTTTTTTCCTAACATATATGTTGGCCAATCTGAGATGTCAGATTTACAAAGTATGATGAAATGAGTATAGAAAACTTTTTTTTTCTTGTATTATTATTTGCATAATAATATATAATTATTTACAATACAATTGTATTAAATTACAATGTAATTGTTGTTATTTACAATATAATTATACAATAATAATTGTATAATTATTTGCAATTGGGCTTTTAACAGTGTTAATATATAATTAAGATTCCATAAAATTGTGACAATTAACTTTTTTGCAATAAAAATAATGAAAAAAAAAACTGTTTTTGTACCTTTTTCGTAATTGTAATACCCACACTGTTTTTACGAGTCTGGATTCATTGGTTGAAACGCGTATTTAAATTTCCCCAAAAGTTGTCATAAGAATTTTCTTTTGTTCGGTCGTTTTATGATTTATGGCATTTCTAAATAAATATTCAGCATATTAATTCACATAGTTTGTTTACCATTTAAATATATAGTTTACAGTTAACGCATTTATTTTTTTATATATTCAGTAAATTATGTGTATATATAAAAAAAAATGTAAAAAAAAATAATTAAGAAAATTAATTAAAAAAAAAAATGTTCACAAAATTAATTAAAATCAAGTATACTAACATATACAAACAAATGAAGTTTCAATACAACGATCTTCACTACTCGGTAGTTCAAAGCAAACTGGTTTGGTGTTTGGTTAGATAAAAATAGAACGCATATATTGTGAAGTGTGAAGTCCCAATGTATAGATGAATGCTTGGTGCAACCGCTCGAGCTAGATGCTTGATAAGATAGTAGATATAACCTTGAGATTTTTCAACAATGTCTTCATTCATAGATTCATAATTCATTTACGATCTTAAAATATGTATGAAATATGGGATATGCAAAAGTTGTTTTAGAATTAAAATGGTAAGGCACAATTAAATAAAAACAATAAAGTTTAAACAACTAGTTTCGAAACATTTATTTACATTAAACTTTACTGAACCGATCTTCGCGATAAAAAATATAATTAATGGCATTCTATTTCATTATTTTAACTAATCTCATTAGTTCTAGTTCTTGTTTTATTTTTTTTCTGAGATAATCTAATTCCAAAGAAACCCTAAAATGGAAGATATTTACGTAGATTGTGCAATGTAGTAAATCAATTAATTAACATTAATTGATGTTTTTTTCTGCTGTATTCTAAAACACCACAAACGGACACGGATTTCTTTTATTCCGTATGTGTTTTTTATTTCATCACTCTTTTTTCTAACGTCATTTAAAGAAGCAATTTTAAAAAATGCATAATTAAATTACGTCATATTCTACCGCCAACTACCACACCCCAATCATTGTAGTTCCAAAGCTTCCCGCTAGGCGGTTATATAATAAATTTTAGTTTTATAATACCGCATCATTATTGCCCAGGATTTAAGTCTAACTTTTACAAAAGAAAAAAAAGCGCATTAATAACGTAAATTCATAATGCATAAAGTGCTACAACCCGTTAATGACATAACATTTTCTCAAGTGAAGAAACATACTAAATAAGAATATACTTATTTTAATTTTATTATTATAAAATAATTATACTATTTTATTGTATTACCTATAATTGTTTGTCTTTTTGCAATATAAAATAATTTATGTAAAAATTGTTTTGAAAGTAGTTTAAGATCTAGGAGGTTACGGTTGGGTTACGGTTTACGGGTTGCAGTCAGGGTTGCACTTTTTCTTCTGTTATCACAAGAAGCATAAAAAATATCTCTAGCCAACCTCAATCTTAAAATTAGTGTCCATTGTCTGTGTCCGTCTGTACTGTACGTTACATCTGTTGCGCCTAATCCCTTATCAAAATATTTTTATTTTTTTATTTGTTTACTTTTTAACTTACAGGAATTAATTTTGATCTAACTACGGTTTTAAGAGTTTCAAATCGGATTTTGCTTTTTTTACTTTTTGCCGTCAACATTTGCATATGTTCTAATTAATCGAGGTGGTTCTGAATAATGATATTGATTTTACTACTTAAATTCCGCTTGATTTTTGACCGTGTCAACATCGATATGTTCTACGATCCAGCGAGATTTTGCCCCAAATGAAACAATGAGTGAAGAAGGTAAACAAACATAATAACAAACACAATTCTTTTCGTATTTATTTTTATTTTGACGTAGATTTTATTGAATTGATTACTGTAATGCTACTTTTTAAAAGATTAATTTTTATTTCTATTTAAATTCTATCTTCGTAATAATTAATTATATAGAAAAATTGTTTAGGCAAAAATGATAATAATAATGTAAGCAGATAATAAATTTATACAGATTTCTTCCTTGTTTCTTTTTGATAAAATTTAGTTTTTTTTTATGTAATACCTTTCTCCCTTCTAGAAATTTGATTATTTGGCCTTTGATTATTTCTTAATTATCTTATAAGATTAATGCATTCTTAAAATTCTTGCATGATAAACAGTTTTATGTTTATTTTTGTTGGGTTCTTTCTTTTTTTAAAATAAAATAACTTAAATAATTTACTTTTTTGATTAAATAAATGTTTACTTTTAGGGATAAGGGTGGTGCAATATGAGACCCGCCCATTTCGTTATCTCAAATTGTCTATTTTCGTGATCCTAGGATGCTAATGGTTCACACTTATTTCTGTGTTCACACTTATTCTTGTTAACTCTAGAATACTAATTGTTCACACTTATTCTAATAAACTCTAGCACAATAATGGTTCACACTTATTCTTTTTCTTAATTGTTCTCTTTAATTTTAGAAACATAATGGTTCAATCTTTATTGTTCTCTTTAACTCTAGATTACTAATGGTTCACTCTTTGTTCTCTTTAACTCTTAAAACATAATGGTTCACTCTTAATTGTTCTCTTTAACTCTAGATTACTAATGGTTCACTCTTAATTGTTCTCTTTAACTCTAGATTACAAATCGTTCACTCGTAAAATTGCCCACCTTAAGGAAAACGCTATAATTCTTTTGTGGTCCATCTTTGTTAACCGAATGTCTGGACTAGTGGGGTCTGGGTTAGGGAGTCCTTACTGTATTTATAAATATACATTGAATACTTATGTGTTCTGCTTTCAAGGAAAGATTGTTTTTACCTTTACATACTTCACCAACGTGAATCAACGTTTCATACATTCTACTATTGTTTTACTCCCTTGAGGAATCATGTATGAAATTACTTGTTTTGATACTCTGAAGGTACATAAGACTGGTTTACAAATTACCTGTTGCATATTATAGTCCAGGAGATAGCGTGCAAAAAAGTGTCTGACTAACATCACGCTAGAATTTTTGTGTATAAGAAAATGTTTAGGTGCCTTTTAAGAATATAGAGTCAGCTAAGTTCGTCTGCGGGACATAGCTTGGCAATAGGCATTTGACAAAAAAAAACAAAAAAACAGTGGAGATCAGCCATGCCCTGCCCTTTTTGGCGGACAATGTGATTTTCATGATCCTGAGTACAAAATTAATTTGTTGACAAAAAACAAGTTGTAATATCTGTCGCCATTTTGTAAATATTGACTTTTGAACTATAAAAATTTAACGCTAAATAATTTTGCAATTGTTTCGTCGATTGAGCTGAAATTTGCACCATTTGTACTGTTCTATTAGATGAATAAGTCCTTCTTGATAAAACTTAATATCTTCCGCCATTTTGGAAGTATTTGGTAAGGAAAATCTCTGAGATGCCCCTAGTCTGATTTTTTTTTTTTTTTTAAATCCTCAAATATTTTTTGCTTCCAAGCTTATGCAGAAGGTAACAGAAGCTATATGATTGTTCAAAAAAAAAAAAAAAAAAAAATTAGGGCTCCAATTTCAAAGATTCCTAGATAGAAATCCGTTTCAGACATAAGGGGACATTTTTGTTTCCATGTCTGTTTGTCAGTCTGTTGCTCAATTTTTGCCAACCAACATGTCTTATTAAATGAACGTTACACCTTATTCACACTAAAAAGTCAGGTGACTAGAAACAGTAGACATATCTCTTCACAGAACCAATCTTTTATTAAAAGCTAATATTGTTTCCACACCAAAGAGACACAGTCTCATGGCTCACGAGTGGTAAAGAAAGGGACTGGAGATGTGTCTACTTACTGAACCGACCCATTATTGTTTAGTTTTCATAAAAATGTCTGCCTTTGTTTTAGATTAATTGTTTAATTTATTTTTGAAGTGAAACTTCTTTGGCGGCAGTAGAGTGAATTTTTTCATATAGTGAAATCGTGTAACGAAGTTTGCGATTCGAGACTCGTCCAAGTGTAACATTTTTACAGATCAATTGTATTATATCTATTTAAAGACCAGCAAATCAAAACAAACATTTATTTTTATTGGAATAATGTGTTTGCCTTAGCGTAGCAATATTTTTCTTCAATTAAAGTTCCCATAACCATTTCTTAATCCTGAAATAATCAAAAAATGAAAGAGAGCAATGCCTTCTAGAACTTAAGTTTTACTTCTAATCTAATGCGTGAGAGTCTCATACATATTTTTTTTATTGGTATCATTAATTTTGCCTGTTTAATCATTACATTTATTTTATTTATTTAAAGACCTAGAAATCTTTACAAACATTTTATTTTATTTGGAATAAATGTGGTTGCCTTGGCAATGGTATAAAAACAAACTAAAAAGTCATAGTCATCCTAGAGAATTTATATAATTTTTCAGCATCTAATTCCTTTTTGAATTCAAAAATTATGTTTTTAGTTTTTTATCGATCTAATACTATCATTTACCAAAGCCAGATCTGGTATTTAAGTTGAATTTGTCTCTCTCTCATTTGTTTTTTTTTTCTCACACCTTTTAATTAAGCCTTGCTTACTTTATTTATCTCCTGACTTTTATATCCTTTAAGTTGTTTATACTGAGAAAGTTAATACGTCACGTCAGAGAGGTTACGTATAAGTGACAAAGGTTGCTATGACGACATGCGCCCTCCACGATTTCTCGTCAGGTTATCTTTTCTGGCTCATAATAAACCATTGTTTACTAGTGTTCTGAAAGCATTTTATAGTTTTTTCCTCTTTTTATTCTATTAAAAGCTTTTTTAACCGTTTTTAACCTTATCATATATTAGTAACATTATTAATAAGCCAACAAATGTATACATTATAGATGATAAAACAAATAATTCTCACAAATAACTCAAGTAAAATGTAAAATAACTTGCTTACAGATCTGCTCTTTTTACTCTATTAAAAGCTTTTTTAACT
>KZ653932.1:0-10462 GCA_001010745.2 Gerris buenoi | reverse complement strand
TATATACAGGGTGACCCAGTTTTAATGGGACAAAAAATAAATCCTGATTCTATGGCCCGAGATGAACAGAAAAAAGGTATATGTGCCTTATGCGATTCTTCATAGTTTTTGAGATATTTCGGAAAATCGATTTTTTTATGCATTGTTGTTTTCTCTAATAAAATGCATAATAACTCAAAAACAAAACCTATACATAACCTATACTTTGATTTAACTTTCACTGAAATATGCTTAAAAAACTTCGATAAGGTAGCTAAAATTTGTAGTAAAAAGGTAAACAAAACATTTCTTAGTGTTGATTAACTTTGCATTTTATTTATTTTAGGAAGTGTTTTGTTTTTATTTTGGACAATATAAACTAAATAATACTATTACTTTAGCTACCTTATCGAAGTTTTTTAAGCATATTTCAGGGAAAGTTAAATCAAAGTATAGGTTATGTATAGGTTTTGTTTTTGAGTTATTATGCATTTTATTAGAGAAAACAACAATGCATAAAAAAATCGATTTTCCGAAATATCTCAAAAACTATGAAGAATCGCATAAGGCACATATACCTTTTTTCTGTTCATCTCGGACCATAGAATCAGGGTTTATTTTTTGTCCCATTAAAACTGGGTCACCCTGTATATTTATAGTTAGACGATTGCTTTAATGATACAAATAATGATTTTCTTTTAATTTTGCCTTGACTCCGCTAGTAGAAACAGTTGGTTATTTTTAATGTTGTCTCTTTTCTAACTCCGCCATGTATAAGTAGTTAGCAATGTATATTGTATATGTACTTAGCAGTGTGATTTTATAATTTATATTTAATGAAAAATGTAAGGAACTTCGTTCCTTCCGGGTGTCCTTGTTTTTTTTTTGTTTTTTTAGTTGAGTTTTTACTTATAGTGTTTTGTCAGAAATATAGGTACTTTTTTTTACTTTAGTGGCCCCCTAATAAGTGATACTAAAGTTCAGTAGGAGACAAAACATTAGTAGAGTACTCCCTGCTTGTATTAAGACAAAGGGATATTTAGTCCCAAGTACTTTAAAAAAAATATTAATTTTTTGTCAAAAGATAGCTAGATAAAGGGATATTACTATTTCTAAAAACAGGAGAGTTAATATTCCTTTGTCTAATGTTTCCAAACAAACCGGGCATCATACATTTTGAATGAAATAGAAGGGTAACTAACTAAATTAACTTATTTAAAAGTACTACATTTAAAAATTAGTATTTTTGAGGAAGTTTGGATAGCTGTGCAGCTATAGATAGTTATATAATATTAAAGTACATAACAACTGTGTAAAGTAGCTGTTTAGAGAGGAGTAAGATCTATAAAATGGAGTTTTATGTACGTGTGAAGTACCGTAATTACGGGCACTAAGTTTATCACATGTTTTCAAACCATGTCATGTTTCTCAAGAAATAAGCATTATTATAATAGTAAATTACGTAACAAGTGTATAAAACTTGCATTTTATAGGCTAGTTCAGTTTACTGCAATGTAATTCACACAAGTCTATAGTAATGATCTTCTTGAATGTTATATATACCGTACTTTATCTGTGATGCCTAGGTTTAGGTAACTTTTTAAGTCACTTACTTGTAAGTTGCTTAAGGGTTTTAATTAAGCCAACGAAAACAAAACGATGGAAATGACCGTAAACCGAGAAAATAAAAGGACCGTAAAACAGTGCGGAAAAGTAACTTTACTGCATTACCGTGGATTATTTTGCAGGGCGGAAACGGACCGCATGCATGCGTGTTGCTACATAATTCGTAACATATCCTTCACTAAACAGTAAAATGTTTTTTGATAATTGCATGGCCACCATATTCAAATAAAATTATTTCATAATATTATAAAAATTTAAAAGTTATTTTTAAAAGGCGTTCGTCTTAATTTTATATTTAATAACTGACCACAAGTAAAAAATTCCACACTAATTTTATTCCGAATAAAATCACGACATGATTATTTGTGTGGGTTATTCCAGGTTATCCCAGGGAGCAAAAAAATGGAGGTTTTCATTGTGCAATGGTAATAAAGTGACGATCCTGCTACATCTAAAAGTCAGATGTACTTAGTACTTAGTACACTGTGAATAGATGTGGGACGGGGAAAACCCCCTTTGGGAAAGACCAGACTTTAAACAAACCTCCCGATGCACCTTTCTCTTCCCCTGACCGAACTGATGGGGATTAGACCAAAACAAGTTTTTAGATTTGTTCGTTGAACTCACTTTCATTCAAATCTCTTTTGCACATGTCAATCAAAAGTCTGTTAAACACACAGTTTATAATTCTTATAATGATGATGGCGAGTAACGTAAAAAAGCAAATTCTATATTTACCGACCTTTCGAAAATCGATTTTCTTCGTTGTATATCTATATAAGAATGGTAGAACAAAAATCGTCTTNCCGTAAACCGAGAAAATAAAAGGACCGTAGAACAGTGCGGAAAAGTAACTTTACTGCATTACCGTGGATTATTTTTCAGGGCGGAAACGGACCGCATGCATGCGTGTTGCTACATAATTCGTAACATATCCTTCACTAAACAGTAAAATGTTTTTTGATAATTGCATGGCCACCATATTCAAATAAAATTATTTCATAATATTATAAAAATTTAAAAGTTATTTTTAAAAGGCGTTCGTCTTAATTTTATATTTAATAACTGACCACAAGTAAAAAATTCCACACTAATTTTATTCCGAATAAAATCACGACATGATTATTTGTGTGGGTTATTCCAGGTTATCCCAGGGAGCAAAAAAATGGAGGCTTTCATTGTGCAATGGTAATAAAGTGACGATCCTGCTACATCTAAAAGTCAGATGTACTTAGTACTTAGTACACTGTGAATAGATGTGGGACGGGGAAAACCCCCTTTGGGAAAGACCAGACTTTAAACAAACCTCCCGATGCACCCTTCTCTTCCCCTGACCGAACTGATGGGGATTAGACCAAAACAAGTTTTTAGATTTGTTCGTTGAACTCACTTTCATTCAAATCTCTTTTGCACATGTCAATCAAAAGTCTGTTAAACACACAATTTAAAAACCTGATAGAAAATGCTTATTGCAGTTTATAATTCTTATAATGATGATGGCGAGTAACGTAAAAAAGCAAATTCTATATTTACCGACCTTTCGAAAAATCTATTTTCTTCGTTGTATATCTATATAAGAATGGTAGAACAAAAATCGTCTTCTTCGAGGTCTACTTTCTGCTAATATACTAACTATGTATATTCAGCATTTATAAATCTCACATGTTAATATTTTCACTTTCTGGTACTTCTTAAAATTGTTACTCTCCTATGTTGCTTTAGAATATAAATGACGGATTAAATAACTATTAAGACAAAGGGATGTTTAGTCCAATATACTATAGGACAAAGGAATATCATACTTTTAGATTTATAGGGGGAGTAAAGTAACAGTCTCAAGATGATCATTCCATATACCTTCTTTAGATTGTTACTCCTCTCTGTTTTTTATAAAGGGGAGTAACAATCTAAATAAGTGCCTACTTTGCTCATATACGGTGTATATATAAAGAGAAAGAATTGTGATGGCCTACACGTCGATGATTTACACGTTTTGAGGTTTTTAACAAATGTCAGTCTTTTGTCGATTTTGATGAAATTTTGCGTACTTGTTCAGATACATAACATTTTGAGATAAAATCGAGAAATGATATTTAGCCCTAAATTTGAAGGTGCTACTCCCTGCAAACTCTCGGAAAACGTTCCAACAATTTAGATTTGTAATTGTAGTCTATTTAAATATGAGTCACACAATAGTAATGTAGTTTTTAGATGCTATGTTACCTAATGATGATGTAATGTATTGAAATGTACATTTTAAATAATAACTCATCTTTTGTGCAACAACACTAAAGAAATTTTTTAACATTATATTGTAACAGCAATTTGTTGAAATTGAATTTAGAAAAATAATACATTTTTTCGTGAAATGTTTAGTAGTAAAATATATTTTATTATACTGAAGATTGGCAACACTGTTTAATCAATTCAGACATGATATTTAAATTAGAATAAATGAAATATTTCAAAATAGTGTCTCTTAAAAATTTGTTAAATTTAATTTTAATTTCTATTTATTTTTCTCTTTGTTTAGTGTGGAAACTAGAAAGAAAACAATATAGACATTTCCGAAAGCTATAAAAATTAAATTATTCATTATTAACAGGAACGTGATGCTTCTTCACTCAATTAATACCAACACTGTTATTTCCCCTCGAGAAATAAATTAAGATTAATAGATCTACTTCTAGATTTAACTGTACAAACCTGTCTTAGAGAATTTTTTAAAATAAGAATCGAGTTTGCCACTACGTAAAAAAAAATCGCTAACTACTAAAAATTCGCTAACTACTAACTTGAATCATTAAAATGTAAAACACGTAAATATTGCAGATAATCTCTTGTAGTTTTTAATAAGTTTTATAAACATTTGTAAAAATGAGTAGAATTTTAAGAAGAAAACAAAGAATACAAGAGAAAATAAGAACATAATTNGTTTTGAAGTCCTTATGGTCCAAAATAAATCTGTCTATCCTCGGTGCAAACGTGTGTTATTAACTAGAATAATCGACCCAGCTGTAGTAATATGGTGGTCATTTAAAAGTGTGTTATACAGATGTAATTTTTGACCAGTTTATTATCAAACGAAGATTATTGGGAGGTAGCAACATTTTCTTTTATAAAATATACGACACATAAATTACTTAAAATTTGTTTCTTTATGAAGAATTTCTGTGATTTATTTCGTTGTTTTGTCAAAAAAAAGGGGCACGAAAAACGAAATGTTTAAGGATACATGACGCAAAGTGTAATTGGTGCAAAAACGAAATGTTTAAGGATACATGACACAAAGAGTAATTGGTACAAAAACGAAATCAAATATTATTTATACTCAGAGCGTCCACCTTAATGATACAACAGCCATTGTGATGCATTTTAACATTTCTGACTCATCCCCCTTTTTTTAGCTTAGATTATTTGGGGCAAACCGGTATTTTTTTCTGTTTTTGGGTTATTATTACACATAAGATATCTGCAAAGTTACGTTATAAGGAAACTTTTGGATCTTTGTTAACGACCCACAAATAGAGAGGGAGGCAGACAAACCTAAGAAATGAGGAGGTGCTCGGTTTCGTCTTCAGACCCTAAAAATGAACATCAAGCAAGAGCAAGGAAGTAGAAGTTGTTTATAACCTTTTCTTAGTTCATAAATCAGAATAGATTACAAATGTGGCACAAACATTGTGATAAACTATCTTATTACGAAACTCCCGAACCCAAGTAGTTTACTACTTGTACCATAGTCACCTTGCTTTGACTGCAATGATTAGTTATTATCGCACCAGCGCACCATTTGAATCCTCTTCAAATGGTGCGCCTACCCAAAGTTCAAGACACTTCAGGTTTCCAACCAAGCTGCTAAGTTCGTAGGGTTGCCACGGGCATGCGCAAAGGATAAAACCCAACCGCTTTAATCAATTGCGCATGCTTCGTAATCATTTCGCATGCCCGTGCCGATACCGGAAGGCTCACAGCTTTATAAACAAAAAAGATGGAGCAATAAAAAGATTGGATCAATATTTTTATTGCTGTATTTGACTGCGTATGCAATATCTACATTGCTTTCAAATATAATCAACTGACAAACAATTGCTTTCTAAGAAAATTAATATTGAAATTAAGTTTTATAATACTTAGGAAGTAAAAACAAAAATATTAACCTTTAATTTTCATCGGTATTTTTATCTTCTCTTGGTTACTTCCTTAAAAATAAAGGATATGAAACTAGAATGTATGCTATACATATTTATATTTTTGTTTATTTTCATCTACTAAAAAGCCTTATTGTTTGTTATTCTAATGATCTTTGATCATAAAATCAAAAAATAATTTTACGTTCGTATCTAAGATCTTGATAATTTTCAAAAGCATCCAATCGCCGATTACATTTAGTTCAAAAGATGTTTCAAGGTTAAATAAGAGGCGTTAATCAGGCCATTTTATATTTTTATTTTCTTTAATACATTTATTATCTCACGATTTTGCCATTATAACGGGTTACAGTGCAGGTATTAGAGGTGCAGTATTGTGTATAGTGATATCTAATAGTTTTATTTTATTTTTTTTTTTTTCTCGCACGAAGTCAATATGACAGAGATAGTTTTTGTACGGTAACTTTTTTTCTATTGGCGGTAGACGGTGCTAGAACAGTGCGTCAAGGTGTCTACCAAATGGAGGCCTTAAATGAAAACAATACCCTTGAAAATTTATACCAAGGTCAATCGACGATATATATTTTATTTTTTCTTAATATTTTTATTTATTTGACTTATTATTTACTACTGAGAGTTGCAGCCTATTCTATTTAACCTAGAGATAGCTTGTGGTTGACTCACGGCAACCTGATCCGCCTTTCACAATAATTCTCTTTTTTTTAACGTAACAGTAACGTTAGAAAACATTTGCATAACTTGTAAGTATTTAAAAAAAAATCATCAAACACAAAAAAATTAATAAATGTATCAATTTAGGATTATTTAATGACCGTAGACGCTTGGAATTAATATGGGTCCATCTATGGGTTATTTTCAACAAACCACCTAAATTTCATTGAAATCGGAAAAGTACTGTTAAAGATATGGGTATTAATAAAAAAAATGTTTGTGTGCATGGGGAAGAGAAACCAATATTGGCAGAAGATTGAAATTTATATAGAACCAAGAGTAGACTTATTATGACGTACTAACCATTTAAATTCCATTAAAATCAAACAAGTAGTATAGAAGATATAGTGGGTTCCAATAATGTTGAACAATCTATTATATAATCGAGTAGTGTCCCGACGACGGCAACGGCGACGGCGACTCACTCTAAATGATTTATGACGTTAATAATAGATGAGTTATATACTGGGATAGAACCTGTGACCTCCAGCACATGAAGTAAGAATTCTACCACTGAACCATCCCACTGTTATGAATCTTTCTGCATATAACTCTATTTAAACAGTAAATATCTATTTAAATATTTTAATTATAACTAATTATCTCTTAGCTCTTTTTTTTTCAACCATATTTATTCTGCCCGTTGCCACGAGCTTAACGGCTAGTAGTCAAATACGAGACCAAAAATTATTCTGAGTTCAGAGATATACATTTTTTTTTTTTTTCAGAATGATCACACCGCTTCTGCTACTAAGCTCAAAAATGATAATAGATCTAAAGCTAATAAATAACAATTGAAGTAACAAAATAGTTCGTTTGACAGACAATTGTTTTGTCTTCTGCCAATATATTTCTTGTTAATCTATCTATTTTAGCTTTCAAGCTTACCAAGGTTAACGAAATTATTAATGATTATTCTAAAATAACAATCGAACAAATTTGATGGCTCCAAATTGAATAAGACCCTCCGCACATGGAGATACTCAAAACAAAAAAAAAACTGGAAACTCCAGTCATTTTTGAGTTGACTATGAGTTTCAACCTGTGTAATTGAATGGGGCACCGCTCACGGAGACTCATTACAAACTGGATTTGCTTTCTGTCAACTCAAAAATGACGAGTTTGTTTTGAGTTGCTCCGTGTGCGGACGGCCTTACATACATGAATATTGTTGGTCTTGTGTCTTTCTGTTTGTCGCTCAACATTTCTAAAAATCCCCATGTACTAAAATTATACTTGTCCCAATTTAATAAACTTTGAATGATAGGTTATAATATTCGTCCTTATCAATTTTAAACCCTTTTCACTCATTGCTTTCTTTTCTGTATGAGCAAAATCACATTATATCTTTAAAAGTACTTATGACTATGAATAAAATTGGATGGATTGTCAGAAATGGCCCACTGTATCCAAGCAAATTTAAAATTGAATAATGACTGTGATCCTACTGGAAATCAGCACAGATCTATAACAAATTTTATCGCCCTCCACTTGTAAACATTCCTATCCTGAGCGGCCGGTAAAGGTCCATATTACAGCCCTGAGGCCGGTAATAATGCATGCTTTATCATTGCAGGGCCGCTAGTAGTTCGAGAAGCGGCCGCTTCCTGGCCGGGCCGTGGCGTGCAGAAGCGCGTTCTTAGCGTCAGCTGTTCAATTTGTAAACAATAAATATTTTTATTATATTATATTTTTAACTGCGGTTTGTTTTGGTAATGATTTAACCTTAATATACATTTATTGTTTTTGAAGATTACGGCAAAATAGTTTTTTGTAGTTAGTTTAAATGTGGTGGGCGATAAAATAGTGTACGCACCACGAGCAGTAAGCGCTATGACAGGCCTCGGGCGTTAAAGGCACACGTGCTTTCAAACTTCGTCCTCGCCCTGTAATAACGCCCTTACTGCTCTAGGTACGTAAATAGCTATTAAACGTCTATAAACACACTTTAAATTCCCATGTGACTATTATTCCAATACTAGGACATGAGGAGGATATAATGTGCCACACAAATTATTCAGACTATTTTCTTAGTATTCTAACTATTTCTTGCTTCGGAGGTGACCGAAGGTTACGTAAGCATTATGATGTTCATTGTTTATTATAAATAACCAACAATTGTAATTTATCTAAATTTAAAACTTCCCTGACAAAAATACGTTTCAGACAGTGTATATTTTGTATCTCGTGTCTGTCCATTGGGTGCGTTAAATTTTTTTGTGAACCTCCATATTTTAAGCAACTTCAGGTCTAATATTAATGAAATTTAGATAGTTTGTTGTTAAAAGAAGGCCGCAAATGCTTCCTAATGGTGATTCCCTATTGGTTACAAATGGTTGTTAATAACATAAGCTATAAGATCCTTGACTGTGTTTTCTTGAATGTGTGAAAGCGACTTATCATGAAAGAGGCGCAGTTCAATAATCAAACAACGTCTTCACACAAAAATGTAATTGAAAACTAAAAAAAAACTGTTCTAAAGCAGCCAAAACCGGTCAATTGTTAATTACAATATTTTGTGTGAAGGCGTTTTTTGGTTATTGAACTACACCTCTTTCATGATTTATATTGATATTTATTGATATTTTCGGTAATAAGCTAGCATATGTTGTAAAGTAAGTTTTATGCACTGTGAGTAATTTAGTGGAAATCTGGGAAGAATGCTTATGTTTTACAGCGTATGCAATTTAATGGATGAACTTAAGGAATGCAAATTTATCTTTTTTTGTTCACATATTCAAACAAAATATAATAATTAGAGTTATATAAGATCATGACACCGGCTGACACCACCATTACGTAACTCTAAAATATTCCTTAATATCCTTTTCTTTTTTTGCTTCAAATTCTTTAAGTTAAAACTTGTATTTTTTATACATATATATTTCTTACCCCTATAATTATTTTTGATCCTTTTAAACGGGAAAAAGATTAAGTATTATTCACATAAATTTAAGTGGAGTTAAGTGAATTTTTTTCAATCGAATATTTTATGACTTTTAAATAAGAAATACCGTTTCAAATTGTGTAGAGATGTTGTTTGCATTAAGGTTTTTTGTTCTAACCTTAAGTTAGATAGGAATCTTTAGATACCTTGTTATTCATGTCTGTACATAAATGTGGGAGGTTTTGGACTCTGTTTTAAGTACATTCCACTTATCTAAACCAAACTGATTTTAATGAGACCTAGCTTAGGCTCAGTTTTACTAAAAACTATGTGTAATGTACACTGTACACATATAGTTTATTTATTTTTTAGTTCCAAGCTTACCGAAGTTAACGAAAGCAACGTTACCGTTCAGAAGAACGAAACATTTTTATGTCTCCGAATTGAAAAATTATCCAGGACAGAAAACAGATTAAAAAATTAGGGAACCTTTTTTGGGTCCTGTGTCAGTCATCACATGAATAAATAACGTGATAGGATGAGAGCTATATGCCACACTAATTGGCAGACCATTTTTACTTTAGACTAATCCTCGTGCTACTCAAATTTTAATTGGATTATATTACCTATATTGTATTTGTAATTGATCATATTACAGCTGATATCCACTTAGTTATTATAATTTTTTTTTTTTTTTTTTGCTTCCGAGCTTACCGAAGGTAGATAACAGAAGCTATATGATCGTTCTAAAGAACGATAGGTACATTTTTAGGTGTCCGATTTCAAAAATTCCAATACAGAAATCCGTTGCAGACATCAGGGAACATTTTTGGTTCCGACTCTGTCTGTCGGTCGTCATTCAATTTTTGCGAACCAACATATCTTGAAAACTACACGTCCAATTTTAATAAAATTTGGATGGAAGTTGTAAAATCTTTAACTAAGTAGCAATTCTACTAGTATTCACTAACACATAATATATCATTTTATTATAAAATTAAAATATACATCACAAGTTAATCTTGACAATTTCAAGTCAAGACATGATAAATAAATAAATATAAACAAATATATATCATCGCTCCCC
>KZ653929.1:7376-26048 GCA_001010745.2 Gerris buenoi | reverse complement strand
ACTTATAACCCCAAGAAAAGAAGACAAAAGGCTTAGAGACGCCAGTTGAAAATAGTGGAGAAGATGAGGAGCTGGTAACTCTGTTTACAAGTTTAAGAGGAGAAACTCCACTCTCAACAGAGATTGGAATGCTAAAAAAATTGCTAGATTTTGCAAAAAAAATTCACCAGATTCTGGACATCCATCAAATAAGACGCCTTTAAATTCGACTTTAAAGACGTCACTTACCTTTCCCCTAGTGTTAATACCCATAACCCCCCTCCCTCCTTGTTTCTTATCTCCTTTCTACGCCACCTTCTCTACACAGGGGTTCACGTTCATACGGCAACAGGACGCTGACACCATGGGAATGCCTTGTTACCTGTCATCGATATGACAAGCGAACATGTCGAGGTTCCGGCATCCTCAGCTGCAGGAATCTAGAGGGTCATACTGTAGATTCTCTTATCATTTTAGTTCATGATGTTGTTCCTACAAAGATCCACTTAAAAATATTATTTACAAGTAAGCACCATGTTTCATGCCTTGCTTTAGTTAGTTTACTGTTATGCAACACAGTTACCAGCGTTTGATTACGCATAAAATAATGAGTGGTATGCGACAATACAACCTAAGAAATCCTGAATCTTTCTTACATAAAGTGGTAAAATCTCCAACTTGAATCATTGTGTACACCATATCTGCGTTGCCAAGGACTCTATTCAAAAAGTAATCTCCACAGGCATTATAAAATATGCTCAGGACAGAGTGTGGCTTCTAGAACTCTAGCTAGAGAAATTGTTGTTTTACAAATAGCAAAAAAAAAAATTAAAACCCTATTCTGATGGAAAGTTTTGTTAAAGAATGTATGTCTGACGTTGTAGGATTTCTCATACCAGAAAATAAGGCAGTCATAGATCGCGGTGAACTATTTTAAGAAGTATTGATGATTTATCGATGGATGTGGAAAATACATTGCAAATATTATTTAATAGCTTTAGATGAGAGAACTGCTATCACTTATTTGTCTCAATTGTCAATAATTATTCGAGGAGTAGATTTAAATATGAGTGTTTGTGAAGAAAATTATGCTATGCTCATAATGCTCACTAAATTTATTATTATTCAAAACTGGCAAGAAGCTGTAAAACCATTGTTAAAAATAACTGCAAGAATCTCCTGAGAATAGTTGCTGCAAGTCCGAAGAGTTCAACGAAACAGATTTCTAATTTATAACTTTTCTTATTTTTATCTTTTTTGCTTTTTATAAATATCAAAAATTATTATAAATCAACATGAGCATTGAGGATCTCCCTAAAAGTACAAGCTGCATGAAGCTTTAAAGCAGATGTTATTTGATTCGTTTTTTGATATTTCAATTTTATTATTACTGTAAATTATTAGAGATATTTATTAATTTGATTCGCAAAGTGCCTTAACCCTTTGACGGCGGCATGTATCACGGTTTGATACATGCGGGTTTTGCAGCCCTGCGGCAGGTATCAGCATATGATACATCTCGACCTATCNATTGTGAAAAAAAAAAACCAAAAAAATACTATATGTAAATAACTGCTAATGGAAATAAAGATTTATTATTATTTATTAATAAAATAGTGTTGACTGTAGACCTGCAAAAATTTCAACCAACTCTACTTAACCAACAGCCAATAATTTTACTTGAGAAAGTTATGGACACTAAATTTTACCATATACAATTCTACTAACAAGAAGGCATGCTGCATATTATGGAATGAGTCCATTGCAGCGGGTGGAGGACAAGAAAAGGCATCATGCCTTGTTAAATGGGTGAAAGAGGCAACCACTGATCTGTCTATCTGGTCTGACAATATCACAGGGCAAAATCGCCCATTTTTTTTTTTTTTTTTCCACAATTTTGATTGTATATTACATATTATCAATTATGAAATGAATCAAAAATGATAAGGCGATTCTAACAACCGGCATGTGGACCTAAATGAATTTAAATTCATACTTGGCTATCACAGCCCATTATGAATTATAAAATGAGTTACAGACAAAACTGCTTAATGTTATAGGCTAACTAATTATAATTAATAAATATAATCAATAATATATATTATTAATATTCTTTATCCACACTCATTCATAAACGTGAAGATGGTGGATCTGTCAGGAGAACAGCTATCAATGTTGGTGAAGCAGGCAATAATACAACTGGAAAATTCTGAGGTGACAGATGCATCTTTGACTTGTGACGGGGAGGCTAGTAATATTTCGATGGCCTCTGATTTAGGTTACATTATGGATCCTTACAACTTAAAAACTTTTTTCACCAATCCAGTCACCAACACAAAAGTATACTTTTTCTTAGATCCGAGCCACATGGTTAAATTAGTCAGGAATACTCTTGGTGATGAAGAAGTTTTGACTACTGACCAGGGAGAAGTAAAGAGGTCTTATTTGAAGAATCTTCATGAGCTTCAAGAAAAGGAAGGCCTTCATTTAGCTAATAAGCTGACAAAAAGACATGTCTACTATCAAGACCAGAAAATTAAGGTGAAATTAGCAACACAGGTAATGAGCCGTTCAACTGCTTTAGCATTGGATTATTGCAGGATAAAAGGTATATTTCCTTTGGAAAGAGTGAGGTGACCTCAAAATTCTTACATAATTTAAATGACTTATTTGATGCCCTTAACTCCCGCAGTTTGGACGTACAGTTTCAAACAAGCCATTTCTCATATCAATGCTGAAAGTTTCAAAGCTTTATTTGAGAGATGCAAGTGTTACATTGAAGGCTTGCGAGACAACACTGGAAGGCTTGTTATTAATGGAGTGAGGAAAATTGGCTTTCTTGGATTTTTAATAGGCATGGAAAGCCTCATGGGCTTATATGACGAATACGTTTCAGGAGGTCAACTAACTTATATTGGAGCATATAAAATTAGCCAAGACCACTTGGAAACATTTTTTTCGACGATTCGTGGGAAAGGGGGATGGAATAACAACCCCACTGCTCGACAATTTCTTGCAGCCTACAAGCAAATTCTAGTGAATAAGGAGTTGATGCAGTTCAGTGGAAATTGCATTCCTTTAGAAAGGATTTCGATTCTGAACTATTCAAAAAGTAATCAGGTTGCAGTAATAAATGCATCAACTCCTAGAATGCAATGGACAGAGGAAGAAGACGAAGATACATCCAGCCCTAGTAATGCCCACGACTACTTCCAGTCACCATCTGAATTTTCCCTCACTAACTACACTGAAGAAGTAGTTTGTTACATTGCAGGGTTTGTTGTCAGGCATTTAAAAAAGATTATTAAGTGTGAGGAATGTCTGACAATTTTAGAGGGAGAAAAGTGTACCTCGTTATTGATCAATTTAAAAGATGTCGGAGGGCTAATTCATCCTCCCAAGGATATCACTTTTGTGTGCTCTATGGCTGAAAAATATCCCCGGACAACAATCATTAATAGTACTAATATTTTAGAGCCAATCAACAAAAACCAGGTGGATCAAGTAACAATTTCCATTTTTTCCGAGTGCGCCCAAAGAAACATCCTTGAGAATTTAAGAGTGCGTGCTCTGGACCAAGACTGGCAGGACAGTCATTTCACTTTTTTATTAAAAGGGATTATTAAAAAAATCTATAGGCTTAAGGCTACGATATAAATCTAAATTGATAACCAATGAACTCCACCGGAGGTATCAGAGGCAAAAACTTACAAAGTTGGTTTTGTTCAAAGGACAGTAATTTTTTATTGGCCACTAATGTTTTATTTATTTACTGAATTATACACTTTTTTATAATTTAGTAATATGAGAAATGAAATTGTAAGATTATTATTTGTAATTATACAGTATGATTTTCATGATCCTGAGTACAGAATTAGTTAGTAGACCAAAAATCAAGTCGATGTTATTTCCACACTTGATAGGTTAGTTTTCAGGCCTGAAAGTCGTTATGGAGCCACAACACAGAGCCTTAGCGACTGGGGGGTACAACGACATAGAAAAATAGGAGTGTAATTTTCGCAGAGTTGAAGTTGAAAGCAGACAAGACAATCTCCGGACTATGTGGAAAACCACCAATTACTTGTACACCTCCCATTGAACCCTAGAGACGCATTTTATGGTGGTAGAGTTATGTGACACATACAGTCTACAGATGTCGAGATGGTTCCCAGAACAAGCGAACCATTGTGAGACACCCGAGCGAGGGTGAGATAACAACCTTCGACTTTCTTGGACTTGGACCACACTTCCTTCTTGACTCCCAACTACAAAACAACACCTTACGTCTGACCTTTGAACAGTAGAATATAGATAGAGTGTATTGTGTATAGCATTATAATCTTAATATAAACATTACATAAAAGTAACCCCCGTGTTCCATTTTTATTTAACTGGCACCCGGACAGACACAATAAGAGCTCGAGTTTTGTGAATAGTTGCACTGAAACTTCTGTTTGAAACTCCATTCTTTACTTGCGGTTAAACCTTGGCAAACTCTTAAGACTTCGTGACCATTTGTCCCGACGAGCCTGCTAATCAACAGATTTTACTACACAACATCGCTGTGGTCATTTGCCCCTTTCAAGTCACCTTGATACGTGGTCCATTCCCCGATCTACAGGATCTACTGCTCATCGCTCAACTCGACGTAAGTTAGTTCAACAAAATAACTAATAATATTAAAGTTATAAATAAAATAAACAAGTAATTAAATAATTGTAATACGTATATTTTTTAAGATTTTATCAATTGTTATTTCCAAGATTGCTTTAAACAACATGTTTACACCAGTTGACTGTTCAGGATAAATATTATTTGTAAAGTTTTGTTTTCATTTAGATAAGGTCGATAGGGCACTGAGGTAGCGTCTCAACGGCCATCTCGTTTTTAGTTGGCTTCTGGACTTGGTTTCTAGAGGTCAGACTGCCGTTTTTATAACCTTCCGTTTTTACGTTATTATTTTACGTGAAGTTAGTATCTTTTATTCAGTAGCTCAGCAGTTCGGTGGTTAAACTTTTATTGCAAACGAAAGAGAATTTTTCCGCGATACGTAGGTACAGAAGACACCAGGGCTGCATCCACCAACCTGCGTACCGGCGTCTTGGACTTTCCCGTCAATCGGGGTAAGCGTTGTATGATTTTTATTATTTGATTTAATTATTTCATTTGTACGTAAGTGGCGCGTACAAAACTTATGGTCCAGTTGGGCCTAGATGGTCAATTACAGTCCAAATCGTGTTAGTGGTTCATTGTTGAGGTTAAATGCGTGGTTCGGTATTGGAGGGATATTTTTTTCTTCAAGGTATATTTTTTTGGGACATTTAGTTTGGTTGGTAGCACTGAATTCCCTACTCACATCTGTATTTAGCGGCGGAGAATCTTTATCATTTTTTTTGTTATTGTTTTGATGTCAAACGTCTCGAAGCCGGATAGGCTTTGTTTACATTAGAGATTATTAACCCTCCGTTATTTATTTCGTGTGACTGTGTAACAATCGCGAACACCACCGTCACGCAGATTACTCTGTTAAGTGAAAATCAACTTGAAATTACAAACAGACTAACACGAGTGGAAAAAAAAGTATATAATTCGTGTCAATTAACGACAGAAATTGATATTTCTGAAGAAATTAATCAAAATGATGATGGACGTAAGGTTATTCCGGGTCCTACAGTGCAACCTTCCCTGGAAGAATCAAAAATAAATGACGTCACTAATAATAGTGAAGAAAATAAAATTTTAGATCTGACTTTAGGCAACTCACCCGAAAAAGACAAAGAAGAAGTATTAAATAAATATAAACATAAGACATTAAACAAACCGTATCCGATCAGAAACTTCTCACCGAGTTTTAATAATCACAATGACTTCAGATCAAGAAGAAATCAAAGGAATTATTGGGAAAATAATAAAGAAGAGTTTCTGACTGAAATACGTCAGGCTAATCCGTCAGAAATGACGACTGAAGCTACCACTGTGCCAACAAGCGCAGAAGTTCCGGCCAACAAGCCTACACAATCTTCTTCATCATCGAAGAAAGGCGGACGTGGCGCCAAGAACAGACGCCAAGAATCCCGGCGAGAACGCAATAATAAACCCGCACAAAACACCATAAAGAGTATTGAGGAAGGCAAACTTTCCCTTAAAACCGACTGTATAAGTTGGAAACCGTCCTTCAGTCTTTACGCTGGAGGCGTGGGTGTTGGTTGTAAAGGATATCTTTACTTCATTCGGTTGGTTGTAAAGGACATCTTTACTTCTTTACTTCATTACTTATATACGAAATGTTGACTGTGCAATTAGCTGGATATATTGTCTGTTGAGCACTTTTTTTGATAAATAAATAAATAAAAAAACTAAATTCACCCGACCTTCTTTTCATTTTAATACTTCCCATCCGAGACACGGTCCAGGAATCGTCGGAAACTCCTCCTCTCTCCACTTCCGTTGCGGTCGAGATAGCGACGCCACTAAGAGACGTGTCCCCGCCAGTTGGCCCCATGCCAGAGCTGCCGGAACTAGTCCCTGTGGCCTCTTAGAATGCGACACCGGGGACGAAAGAACGCCCATAACCCCAGACCATCCCCGCCGTCACCGCACCACCAAGTCTTACCCCTGCGCTTCCGCCAGCCTTGGCCTTGGAGACGACATCCGGTACCGGCAAGTTTTTGCCTGGGGCGTGATGCAGGTGGAAGTGATGCGGGCTCTCAACTAGGGCGAAGAGTGCCCGACGCCTTCTCCTCCTCCAGCGGACGTCCCCCAAACCACGTCACCCGATCCACCGCCCTCGCCGTCAGTCCGAAGCCTCCCACTTCGAGTTCCGACCCCCACGGAAGATGATCCCTTCGAGGCCAAGCTCGACGAGGCGCCTGCCCGGTCTGCAATCAACGCCGCTCCCGGATAATAGGATGGCGATGCCGCGCCTGCCGTGCCCTCTGGTACTGGCTTCAGCATGGCACCCAACCCCCCACGTGCAGTCACTCCCCGGAGCAGAGGCGACCTACGTCGTGTCAAAACTGCCGAAGGCTAAATTACCGAGAGCAACTAGCACTACACCCAGCCAGTTAATAGCAGCCGCCCTTCTAACTGCGACGCGTGGACGTCGGCTTCCGGAGAAGAAGGAAATGTAAACGGGTAGCCGGCACAGCCCCGGTTTACAGGAATTTAAATTAAAGCAAGCTGAGGAGGGGCCACATAGTTGTGACCCACGTGAAAAGTGTGACGTAAGTATACGTTAAGTTCCGAGAGAAGTAGGAACTTGCTCCTTCTCACCTAAAACTTTGTTGTTACGTTTGTCTTAGAAGTAGTCCCTCTTTCCTAATCCGCTCGCCAACAAGCCCGCTACCACTTTCCCCTGAGTGGCCGACGTATTACAGTATATTTAACACTAAATATTACACTATAATACTTATAATACTTATTTGTATAAGATTTTATTAGTTGATGATAGTTATTTGTATTATAACAACTAGTTTAATTTATTTGAATAATAACTAGTTTGTAGTTATTTCTATAAGTTTATTTTTTTAAGTTTTATAAAAAAAAAAAAATTGTATATTACTTAAAACATTTATTTGTATAAGATTTATTTGTATATTGCAAAATAATTTTGTGTTTAAATCAAATTATAATTACTATTTACAAAGGGAGACAGTCAGAGAAAAATAGACTTCTGCGGCGGGATTCGAACCACGGACCTCCCCCTCATTTCCAGTGTGCGGGTGCTCTAGCCAGTTAAGCTACACAGAAGAATACTTTCACCTGACAATATCGATACCTAATCCCGAATTAAGCTTTTTCAAATTTTTCCACAAGTCTTAGAAGTCAAGAAACGACAATAGAACTAGACCGAGAAATACGCTTGTAATTATAAAGTACTCAATTAGTACCTGTACTTAGTACAATCAATTAGAAATTCAATTTTTAAGTTTTTGGTAGTACTCATACTACGGAACGTTTAAATTTTAATTTAAATCAAATTATAATTACTATTTACAAAGGGAGACAGTCAGAGAAAAATAGACCTCTGCGCCGGGATTCGAACCACGGACCTCCCCCTCATGAGGGGGAGGTCCGTGGTTCGTAGTACTACCAAAAACTTAAAAATTGAATTAATAATTTTGTGCTAACTAAAGGATCTTTTTGAACACTAAGTCCACGTGTAGATCTGACAGACATACGACAAGCCATGTCTTTTGATTGCGACCCAGTTGCACCTTCATTAATAGTCGTAAATTCATCACCACTTCTTCTTTTTCGTTCGAGAAGACACTTCACTCATGACTTCACAAATATCAAAAACGATCAGTAGGTTCTTCGCGCTTCATCCATAAAGAAAATCTGACAGCTGTTTCGGTCAAAGCCAAGCAAAATAATCTTGTAACACTTATTTCTACCATGCATGACGACGATGCTGTAAATACATTTTACGGTAAACCGGAAATAATACTAAATTATAATGACACAAAAGGAGGTGTGGACATATTCGATCAAATGTGCCAATATTACAATTGTGGAAGAAAGAGTAAACGTTCGCCGGCATGTGTTAACTAGAACATTCCCACGTTCTGGTTAACGATCACTTGATCGACGAGGTAACAAAAGCAGTCGATTGGGCTACAAATACTATGTATTATTTACGAGATTTGGAAGTACGAAGTTGTGCAATATAACCCGGAAACAAAGTCAGGAGCGTTATTTAGTGAATATATCAGTAAATTTTAGAAAACAAAACAGCAAACTTCCGGTTGGCCTTCCAACTGTAACACCCAGGAAGACAAAGGAAAATACATCACAGAGTACCTCGAAAAGGAAGTGACATTAAACCCATCCGAGATAGCTGTCAACCCTGGCCTCAGACAACTAGGGAAGATTCTTATAACAAGTTTTTGGGGTAAACTCGGCCAGCGCGAAAATCAAAACGTACCAAAATAATTAACCAAGTCAAAGAGTTGTACAGACTACCCACCGACCGGCTGTTTATGTTAACACTGAACACCTATTAATACACTGTTGGTGAACTAGGAGTTCAAAGAAGATTGTAACGAAATATTAAGTACAACTAACGTCGTCCTGGCTAGCTTCATGACATCTTTAGCTAGATTGAAATTATATAGTTATCTGGAAAAGCTCGCAGAAAAGGTTCTCTATTATGACACCGATAGTGTAATATTTATTTCTAGACCAGAAGAATACAAGGTACCACTAGGAACTTGTCTAGGTGAAATGACAAAAGAGGTCGAGATTTATGGTAAAAATTCCTGGATAATTGAGTTCACATCCGGGGATCCAAAGAATTATGCCTACATCGTCTACAATAGAGATGACAATAAATACCACTTGGTATGTAAGGTCAAAGGTATTACCCTTAAACCACCACATCCAATATAATAAATTTTGAAAAGTTAAGAGATATGATGGTAAAAGATGAAATAACATGAAACCCATCCCATGTCTCAAAAGAGAAAAATAGAAAATAATAACTTTACAAGAAGTTGCCCAATCAAATATTACTTGCCTCTGGAGGCAGAAAAAGTACAAGTATGTTTTTTGCTAACACATTGGGTGTTAATGACAAATTGTTTAGGTACACATTCCAAAATAGGAATTGCTCTAAGCCTGATAAAAGAGGGAGGCATGCTCCTCCAAATAGAACTTCTAGCAAACACACAATATTTATTGAAGATCTTATTATAAACTAACCTGCTGTGATTATGACTAGAGAGGTTAATAAAATGTAACACAACAATATTGTCACCACAATTTTTAATAATTAATAGACGCGTTTCGACTTACAATGTCATCATCAGTATGCGTGTTAACTTAGTAAGAGTGAATACTGTACTAATTGGGATTGGAACCTAAAGATCGAACCAGAATAATTTGTAGCTAACGGTATGGTTTAATGAAATAAAAATTGTACACGCTGTGTATACTGCAAGGCTTATATTAACGGATGGGAGCACTGCACTTGCATCCGGGATCATCATTGATGGCGTTCACCAGATTCCAGATGTAGGTTGCAAAATTTCAACAAAATCGGTCAACTTTTACTTGTAATTGTCACACGCGTGATCGTTACAGATATACAGACACTTTTATATTGAGATCAATTTCTATAAATAAATCCTTGTTAATTTTGTACTTCTTTTCAGGAATTGCTCAAAGATAAGCCTCTAACACTACCAAATGACTGCGGAGAGTTGCCCATCAACAGTCACACCCGATGTCCGAAAATTGATAGTTCAGCGAGAACCTGTTCAAAAAACTGATTTAGACTTTTGTATTGAATCTAAAGGTAGGAAGTTTCATCTAGCTACTACGTAAGACGACTGTGCAATGGGGAACAAGTTCGCCGGATTTGATTGACTTACTCTGATACCAAAAATGCTGTATTTTGTTTTGCCTACAAACTCTTTGAAAATTTGAATTCATCTGGAAACCAAGGATATTCCGACTGGCAAAATGTATCGAAAGCGAAGACGGTAGCCATAAGAAATCCACGACCCATGTAAAAAAAATACCAATTATGGCGTGAGTTGAGAATACGCTTAAGTTTGAATAAATAAATTGATAAAGAGAATGAACATCTTATTACGGCTGAAACAGAACATAGGAATTTAGTTCTGAAACGCTTACACATTGAATTGTTCTATTTCTCAGGACACAAGGCTTAGCGTTTAGGGTACTAATGAAACATAAAAAAAGTAACGATTGTATTTTTTTTTTTTTTAATTGGTAGAGCGCATAATTTGACAATATTATGGCTGACAATTGGGGAGGGTCACTACTGACGAAGCACGTGAGCATTACTTAAGTAAAACTGTTCAAAATGAATTCATCGGCCTTCTGTCAAGCAAGATTCAAGAAATAATTATAAATAAACTTGAAAAAGCAAAATATTATTTAATTATATTAGATTGCACGCCAGATTTAAGTCACATTGAGCAAATGACAGTGTTAGTAAGAAGGTAAAATTAATGAAAATGACGAAGCAAGTATTAGAGAATACTTTTTAGGATTTAAACCTATCACAAATACTTAACAAAAAGAAAAGCACTGAATACAACACAAATGTGTATCAGATGATGGAAAAAAATTGTATTACCGTTTAAAAAAGAAACAAGAAACAGTTGAAATCTAATCGCAGTTTAACACCAAATTCAAAAGGCAACATTTTGTTAGCGGATAGATCTAAGGAGGGTTTAAAACGCATAAAGACAAGTTTATGTAATAGGAAGTTATAAAAGCTGAGCTATCCTCGAGTTGCAAAACATTCAACAGCCGTCAAAAGAAAATATTAACAGGGCTTCTTGGCGGTTTTACTTTTAAAAAATGTAAGAAATTCACGACATTTGGTGAATTTTACAGCTACTTAAGTTATTATTATCACTCTAAAATGTTAAGAAATTCAGATAAAGGAAAATTAAAAAAATGCTAGCTAAATTCTCAGAAAAGATAACTGTAATCTATCCACTAAATGGTATAAAAAGAAATTAAGAGTAAATGGATCCTAAATTACACTTCAAATCATACCACCATATTTTAATCAACACTGCCTCCAACTTGATTTTAAATGCCATTAAAGTTACTGATAAGAATATATAAAAGAAATTAAAGCTACCTTTTTTTTCCAAACTTATAAAAAACCTATACCCATAAGTAGTGATCAAAACCTTATGGTACAAACAGATGAATAAAGTAGAGTTATTAAACTCAGATAATATAACAGAACCCAACGACAAAGTTAAATTTTTAATAGCCTCACATACATAAAAGGAGTCTCTAAGAAAATTCAAAACATCATTAAACTTAAAGATTATGAACAGATCCATTTAGCACATAAACCCATAGATAAAATTACGCTTTTTTACAATAATATGAACGAACAAATTAACAAGGATAATAGATCTGGACTAATCTATAAACTTGACTGCAATGACTGTAATAAATCGTATATTGGCGAAACACAGCAATTAAAAAATAGAAAATACTAGTATATTAAGATTAATAGTCAACGGTCAACACTATCTCTTCATAATTCCAACAGAGGGCATCAATTTTCCGAGAAGGATCCAGATTTTAAGAAACTTTTCTCTACTGCCTCCAGGATATTCTCTCCCTAGCAGGAAAACATTAAATCATAGCTTGTTGCCACAAGCTGTTAATAAGTTCACTGAAGAACTAAATATTAAATTAAGTTCATCGATCGAAATAGCTTTAACTACAGATGGTTGGACCTCGATGAACAATCAGAGCATTATTACCATCACTGCACATTATTGCAATGAAGCGTAAACTAAGCAGTTAATTTATTAGGATGTTTCGAGTATTCTGAAAGAAACACTTCAGCTAACTTGGCAGACACGCTTAAAAGCCAATGTGAAAAGTGGGGAATTAGCAATAAAGTAGTGGCTGTTGTCACTGATAATACATTTAATATGGTTACAGCAGTTAAACTGTGAAATTGGATTAATATTCCATATGAAGCCCTTTCGTTAAATTTAACAGTGACATTAAGTACTGAACCAATTGATGAAATTATAGAAAAATACAAATCCATTGAGAAGTATTTCAAAAGATGTTCCCATGCCCTGGCAAAACTCCCCGAAGCACAAAGGCAAATGAAGTTGCCAGAGTTAAAACTCATTCAAGAGGTGCAACTCGTTAGAATTCAACTCATGACATGTTGAAGAGGCTTTATCTGAATAAGGCTTCAGCAATTTCAACATTGGCAATTTTGGAGCATGAAAGCAACAAGCTATCTTTGGTTTTTTCAATGATGTCACAAAAGAGAAAAGTGATGTTGCCTAAAACGATGGTTCTATCCAGGAATTTATTTGATTATGTGCAAGAGTATGCAAAAAATCCTAATTTACCTGCTGTGGTTGTGAAAATCTGTACCCTCCTCACAAATAATACCACAGAGAGGTTGATTTCCAAAGAAACTGATTTGAATCCAGAATTGTCATTTTTAAGATCCGAGGTTTAAGAAGATTTCTTTTTTTAAAAAAACTTTAAAATTTGATGCTGTTAATGAACGTCTTTTGCCAAAAGTAACAGCAAGAAAAGGCTCTTAATCATCTTTAAGAGCCTTAACCCCTTTTAATTAAACCCATCTTCCAAGCATGAAGTTACCCACAGAGCGTCAACATCATCGGAGATATGGCAAAAATTTATAAGGATGCAGCTGTTTTAAAAGCAGATAAGGTGGACAAATTTCTGTCCAAACCTTTGTTAGACAGGGCGTGTGACCCGCTGACATGGTGGGAAAAGAGGACAAATGCATATCCTCATCATTTTAAAATTGCATTGAAAAAACTGTGTATACCTGCAAGCGGCACGTGAACGTGTCTTCTCAAAAGCAGTTCATGACTGAAGAAAAGGAATCCTTTAACGTCAACTAAACTGTCACATATATTATTTACTAATAGCAATAGCTAACGTTTATAACTGCACTTCAAAACTGCATTCAAAACTCTAACACCAGGAAAGGATTAGTTTTTAAGTTTAAAAAGACACCACAGTCAGTTGAGATGTCCAGAAGAAAATGTATAGACCCCTTTATTCTAAAACTATATTACAAATTGCTGCGGAACGAAATTACTAAACTTGGCTCGACAGATACTTAGCGGCTTTTCAACTTAGATGAAATATCTTTTTTCTACTAATCCGTCCAAATTGAAAGTTTTAGGTGAGCAACGGAAGAACTCCTCACGGACAATTGCCGGATCTGGAAAGGAGAATATTTCGTCTGTTTTGCTGCGAGTGATAGTGACCAAAAATTGCCTTCACTTTTTATATTCAAAGGGAAGGAATTGTGGAGTTCTTGGATAACTCCTGAAGGCAAGGGCTTAAAAGAAACTACCTGTGCCACAAGTAAAAATGGGTGGATGGAAAACACTAATTTTTTTCAACTATTTTTAAAAATAATTTGTTAAAACACATTGGCCCAGACAGAACCCTCTCAGCTGATGTGAATCTAGCTGTGAAAAATAACATAACCCTTCTTAAAATGCCAGCTCATTCAAATCACATGTCACACAAACTCTTGACTTATCTACTTTTAAACAACTAAAAGATAATAGGGAGGTAGCTCTAAGTAGGTGGTATAGAATTAATATGGGAAAAAAGTTAAATAAATCAAATATTGCCCAGATGATAAGGGGAGTGTGGCAGAAACTGCCCCCCATGCTTGATTTATTGAAGGAAAATGAACATACGAGCCACTTAAGTTAATAGGGTAAGGTGGGGCAAGTGAGCCATCGGGGGAAGTGAGTCACTCTTTAATATTTAATGTAAATCATAAGATTTACAAATCTCCAACAACTCAAGAAGTCAGATAATTTAGTTATCTAGGAATCTAGGGTAATTCAATATATGTGGCAACACCGACAAGTTTAAAGGAAGGGTTTTAAAAGGTTTTTGTTACTGTACTTTAAAATATAAGACCAGTGAGTTTGCACTTCTTCCTTGTTTTCAGTTTTTTCTTATTTTTTGTTCTTCAGGCACACATATAAAGGTAAGTTTCCATTACTATGTTAATTTCTTGTTATAACATACTATATTTAATATGATTAAATGGAATAGTTGATTATTTATTTACTATGGCTCACTTTCACCTTGAAATTGTTGGTCCGGGGCAACCGAGTCATGCCACTAGGGGCAAGTGAGCCTTTTTCTTGAGATATTCAAGCCTTTTACTTTAAGTTGGAAGGCATCTATCTGCATTTAATTATTTTTTGAGAAGATTTAAAATATAGGTGGGTATTTAAATATTTAGGGCTAATTTGAAGGGAACTATATACAGTACAATCCCGGTATTTCATATCCCGTTATATCATATATCCCGATAAATCGTATATTATTGTCGGTCCCTTGAAAAAATCCCGATAATTGGTATGAAACCAATGTATTTCGGTCCCCTCAGTATAACGTATTTTTTTCCCTTTCGAGGTGAACATAAACGTCTTATAACTCGTATTTTTTTGAAGAATAATCCCGATAAAACGTATGTATGGAGGGGGAAATTTCCAAGATTTTGCTTATTTACTGGCTATATCTGTTGTTTTACTGTACTCAGACAAAAAATAACATCAGTTCACACTTCACTACAATTAGAGGAAGTATTAATTAAGTGTTTTTTTTTTTTTTTTTTTTATTAATTCCGAATTGCAAAGGAACCTATTGGAGGGAACATTCTTCGGGGAAAAAATTAGAACTCTCGCGTGACGTTTGATCGGCATTAAACAAAGACTCAGGGGGGAGAGTGTGATTGTGTCCAAACCAAATGTAATTCCTGGACAGCCTAGATTCTAGATGAAGGAATAACTCTTATAATTCTGAGAAAAATCGCGGTTAAACGTATATGAAAGGAGAGGACCCTTTTCCAAGATTTGATTGTTTACCTCCTTCTGTTCTACTCGGATAAAATGCTATGGATAACACCCGAACAAATGGTTTAATTCAAAAAAACAAATTATAATTTTTTTTTAAACCAAGTACATATTTAATTTTTTTATGATCATACACAGTGTATTTTTATGTGCAAAATAAATACAAGTCTTAATTATTACATTAATTTTTCTTTTTTTACTATCAATATTTCATAATCCCGATTTAGTGAACTACTCGATATATCGTATTTTTTCTTCGACCCCTTGAAGATACGATATATCGGGATTCTACTGTACATACATTCAAGAATCAATTACATACCTAGTGTAAATTATACATTTGAGAGATTATATCCCTTGATCAAAACAGTCCCTACATTCAAGTGAGGCCCCATCCATTTTTGCAAGCCCCTGCTCAAAGAGGCTCTTGTTCTTTAGTTTTCCCTTTGAGGCTAAATATTTTAGACTGCCTACAGGTTCAATTAGAGGAGATAGTCGAGAATTTATTGGCATGATTTATATATTTTTCAGATGGTGAGAGAGATGGTGCCAGGACTCCACCAAAAGGCATCGACGTTTCGCACGAATAGGCGGATCGTCATAAGAGACGGAGGGTAGAAGAATCGCCACAGCAGGTTCGAACATGTTCGGAGTTGGAAACATTGTCGTTGGACAAGATTAACCAGATGCGGAAGATAAATAGTAAAAGAAATCCTGGAAGAAAATAGGGCGGAGCAGGATGCGGGAGCATTTACGAAAAAAGGTGGCCAGAAAATGTGTACCAGGTAACCGAGGTTGTGGCTGCACATTCATTAAAGGAAAGGCTAAGCTCGGACCTTGTGGTCCTCCATCTAGAGATGGAGAGACCGCAGATACTGCTCGAGCGATATCCGGAGCTAAATAACCTATGGGCGAAAGAAGGCGTTCAGTATGTAGAGACTAGCACAAGGGCAAAGTGGGTATAGAGACAAAGAAGAGGCGAGTCTATAGCCTTAAATTAAAAAGCAAGGAATCCTTAATGGAGCACATGGAGGAGCTTATGGGGGAGGCGATGGGGACAGGGGTAAAAAGGCTGAGTTTTGCAGCCGCAGGTCACCCGGATTATACGATTGTGAAGAGGAGGTGAGGAAATTGATAGAGGAGGCAACAGGGAATGGCGCTAGGGATGTTGGGGCCGCGGCGGTATGACCCCAGCCCGGATGTTGCGGCGAGCCCACACGGCCGAACGAGCACCAAGTGGCGGATTTTAAAGGTAAGGCCACCCCCAACCCCAGTTCCTTCCTACCCCAACTCACCAATCCCAGTTCACCCTTGCCTAAACATTTCCAACCCCTCAAAAATTAACACTCCCTTCAAAACCGAATTTCCGTCCTCCTCTTTCCGCAATAGACCATCCACCCCAACCAGCAGCCAACCTCCTCCAACTGAGACCCCTTTTGACTCCTCTCGCTCTACCTCTTCACCTATGACTTCGACCAACCTCAAGCACCCCAACCACCCTCCAAATGAGACCCTACCTAACCTCCATCCTCCTACCAACCAACTACCTTTGATCCCGATAAACCTTCCCCACCCAACTTGAATGGGGAAGTTGAGCGGAGGAGCCTCGGCCAACTTCCCTGGACGTAGTACCGACCGGGGATTTCGAGCTCGATTGAGGAAAGGTGGCCCTTAATGACCCAACTCCAGGATTTGGTGGTTCCAGACCCACCAGTGGAGGCCAGTTAAAATCCGCAGCCCAGGCAGGGGCTCCATGCTGCGCCCCAGGATCAGCTAAACCATCATCCACCCGACGGGCGTGACCGACATCCGGGCGCAGACTGAGAGGTGCTTGTGGTCAACCAGCGCCTGGCGCCGATAAATGGAAGGATTCCTGGCCCACGAACGGACGCTCCTCGCGCTTGAAGGATGGGTGTCGACCCTTCCTCGAGAGAACCCCCTTAAATGAGGACGCTCTTCTAGCGAGTCCCCTGAACAGGAACTCACGGCAGCTTTGGCTAGTCAAATAATGGACGACAATTACACCCCCAAGAACCTAAGGACGAGGACCTTCGCAGTTTAAGAGTGTCTAATTTCTTTTTCTCTCTTACGTTGAATGTAGTAGAGATTTTCGTTAATTTCTCTTTCTTTTCTCAATTTATTATAAACTATCTCACCTAGTCTTCGTAAATGAAATCAAGGGTGATGATTACTTTAAATTTGTTTATTCTGTTTTACACTTTTGATGTTTGTTTCATTCAATGAGATTCAATGTATATTTTCTACCTCTCATCTCTTTTGTTTTGAGGGGTAGTTATAGTTTAGATTTTTTTTCGCTCATTGTTCTTGTTTATTGTTAATTGAAAAAAAAAAAAGTTATATTTTTATGTTATTATTATTATATAGTTTTCATGTTTTCTGCTGCAGGAGTCTTAAGAGCTGGCAGGCTCGGGAGATGATTCCTGCCGAGAATTTTTCGAGGCCGAAAGAGATTACTGGTACCACTATCAAACGTTTTAGAGAGGGCAGCGACAGATCAGAAAGCCTCCAAACCTACAGTTGTGAAAAAAACAATATTGTAAGGCTAAGGGGACTTTGGCAAATCAAGGCCAACAGAGAAGTCTTTAACAAAACTGGACTACTTCCAGGAATACACAATTAGGCAGCACATCTACAATTATTATACAAGGAAGGAGTATTCTAATATTTCAAAACTGCCTCTTTACTGGCAGCTATTCAATTCTAAGGAAAATCGTCATGAATCTTGGTTTTACTCTTAAAAGTTTTAATTAAAGAAAAGTTTCATTGGAGAGATGAGATATTGCTGCCTAGAGAGGGCGGTTTCTTCGAGAAATCCACACCTTAGACATGAATCGCGTGGTGTGGTTAGACGAGACTTGTCAACGCAAAATTTTAAAACCACATGTGATCACCCCGGTGGCGTGGCCCGGACCCGGGCCAGTGGTAGGCCGACCCTGGGCCGGCCTCGGAAGAAGCGTACCCAGTGAGGACCGGTAGAGTAACGGACCATGACCGGTAGTGTGACGGTCCTGGACCGGTGGTGTGCCGAACCTGGGCTGTATCGGTCCTGGTGTATCGGACCAGGACCGGTCCTGGTATCAAACCTATAAAAGGACGGACCAAACTAGAACGGGGCTCATTCTTACAGTACGGTCGGTGAAGTTAGTAAGAGAGTGGCTGTGTGCCAAAATAGTTGAAGGCTGTGTGCTGAAGTTGTGTCGTGGGCTGTGAGCCAAAAAAAAAAAAAAAAAAAAAAAAAAAAAAAAAAAAAAAAAAAAAAAAAAAAAAAAAAAAAAAA
>KZ653927.1:16444-33563 GCA_001010745.2 Gerris buenoi | reverse complement strand
AAATAGAGCCAAGATATGGAATGGAGCACCATGTCCTCTCTCTCGGTTCATTTACTATAGAAGCACCCATAGCTTGTAATAATAACTTACGATTCTTTTTTATGATCATTTTGTCGACCAGTCCGTCGCTATAGCCGTTGTTCTTTGCTATTGTTTTAATGGTACTAACCTCCTTCCTGTAAGCTTCAGGGTCTAAAGGCAAGGCTAGAAGTCGATGAACCATAGAGTTGAAGGCCGCTAACTTATGGGCCCAAGGGTGATTAGAGTTAGCATGGATCACGGTGTCAGTTGCGGTAGGTTTGCGGTAAATCTCATATCTTAACATGTCGGCTGTTCTAATGACTGTGAGGTCAAGATAATTTAACTGATTATTAACCTCGATTTCAACAGTAAACTTGATGGTATGGAAGCATGTGTTTAAATAATCCAAGAAATCATAAAGTTCCGCTGTCGAACCGGTCCAAATACAAAAAATGTCGTCAACGTATCTAACCCATTTAAAAATATATTTACGAAACTGATTGTGTGGACTGCTAACAAACTCCTTATAAAAGTAATGTAAAAAGGCATTAGATCCTAAAGCTGACAGGGGGGCGCCCATGGCCAATCCTTCCGTGGCTGAATACATCTTGTTATTATAGCAGAAATGATCATAAAAAAGAATCGTAAGTTATTATTACAAGCTATGGGTGCTTCTATAGTAAATGAACCGAGAGAGAGGACATGGTGCTCCATTCCATATCTTGGCTCTATTTCGGACAGGCTGGCGAAAATCTTAACTAGGTATGAGTACAACGTAGGCATCAGCACGAATAAATCTTTACAGGCTCAACTTAGTTATGTGAAGGACCCAATTAGCGTTGAAAACAAAAGCGGTGTTTACGTTATTGTCTCCGGCGACTGCGACGCTGAATACGTGGGTCAAACGGGACGTAACTTCAAGAGGAACACCTTCAACGATCAAACAGTACGTTTAATCAGCACCTTACCGATTGTAATCATATGCAAGCGCAGCACAAGATCGGCTTCCTCCATTATNACATAAAACATAACATACAAAATATAACTAATAAAAGACAACCTACCACGGATTAAAATGTGAAAACTAAAACATAATAAGATGGTAGTGCAGTGTGTGGTGAGTCATACCAGCCCAGCAACCGGTACAAGACTGACACGAGTCTCGGCTTCGACCATAACCTTCAGAAGGAATGATGGCTCTCCCCTCTCGTTCACGTTAAACACGTCTCCCACTCTATGCTGGGAGCATACGATCTCCAGCTTCTCGAGTGCATCCAGTTTTCGTCCTTTCTGGACGAAATGTAGTAAACCAATTTTGTGATCCGCATTGAAGTGATTGTGTTCAATAAGATGCTGGTTAAACTTGCTATTGGAACGTTGTAGGTGTTCCTTAGCTCTTATTTTAAAGAAACGCCCTGTTTGTCCGACATACTCTGTATCAAATTCTCCGCAAACCATAATGTAGACCCCACTTTTGTTCTCGGCCGAGACAGGGTCCTTCACAATACTCAGTTGAGCCTTTAACGTCTTATTCATGCTGAACCCCACGTTTAAATCGTATTTAGCTAGAATCCTCGCCAAACGATCGGAGATCCCACTAAAATAGGGGATAGAGCACCATATACCGCCTTTAGGTTCATCTTCAACACCCATAGCACGCAGAACTAGCTTACGATTCTTTTTCGATTTATTTTGAAAAAGGACAACTATCATAATAAAGTCTAGTTTTTTAGACACAAAAGGATTGTGCATAAAACAATTTGCTCCAAGGGCTGATCAACTGTCGCTGCATAAATCTCTCCAATGTAGCTAAAATAATTCTGGGAGAAACAGAGTATGTCGGACGGACAGGGCGTTCCTTTAAAATAAGAGCTAAGGAACACCTACAATGTGCCAATAGCAAGTTTAACCAGCACCTTATTGAACACGATCACTTCAATGCGGATCACAAAAGGATTGTGCATAAAACAATTTGCTCCAAGGGCTGATCAACTGTCGCTGCATAAATCTCTCCAATGTAGCTAAAATAATTCTGGGAGATACAGAGTATGTCGGACGGACAGGGCGTTCCTTTAAAATAACAGCTAAGGAACACCTACAACGTTCCAATAGCAAGTTTAACCAGCACCTTATTGAACACGATCACTTCAATGCGGATCACAAAATTGGTTTACTACATTTCGTCCAGAAAGGACGAAAACTGGATGCATTCGAGAAGCTGGAGATCGTATGCTCCCAGCATAGAGTTGGAGACGTGTTTAACGTGAACGAGAGGGGAGAGGCATCATTCCTTCTGAAGTTTATGGTCGAAGCCGAGACTCATGTCAGTCTTGTACCGGTTGCTGGGCTGGTATGACTCACCACACACTGCACTACCATCTTATTATGGTTGTCTTTTATTAGTTATGTTTTGTATGTTATGTTTTATGTTTGTTTAGAACATTATTTTATTGATTCATTCCGGTTGTTTTATTCACTGATTTTTTATTGTCCGATTATTTTATTATTTATTTATTTATTTATTTTATTTTTCTAGTCATTGTCGCGTTTTGATATATTGTTTTATTTAGTTATTTATTTATTTATATTATTATTTTACGGTTTGATTAGATTTTTGCATGTTGCATTTTTTAGTTTATTCATTTATGTATTTATTTTACGGTCTGATTTAGATTTATGTATGTTGCTTTTATTTCAAATTTGATCTTTGTATCTTATCTGCTATTTCGTTATAATGTTTCGGTGTTCCTTTTTAACTTTTTGCTTACTGTTTAATTAGGCACTGATGATGGCCCTATAGTGGCTGAAAGCTGCTCTGTAGTTATTAAATATTTTTTTTTGCATGGAGAGACTTTTTATTCAACACTTAATGATGGCCTCTACTAGTGCTTCATATCGTATATATTATATTATAATCCGTATAATATATTATGTGTATAAAACTCATGCCTTTTAATTTATTTGTCAAAGATGTTATTAGGCTGGGACATGGGGGTCCATGGCACTTAACAGTCAACCAACATTTCTAGGTTAGATGTAGGAGCGTTTATGGAGTTCATCTTAAAGGAATAACAAAAATTGTCTCTCCACGTAAATTCTAACTGGTTTATTCAACAAAGCAGCTTTCAGCCTTCATGAGGCCATCATCAGTGCCTAAGACCAAACAAGCAAAAAGAGACTAAGTAAAAACAATAAAACTTAGATTAAAAAAAAAAAAAATAAAAAATAACAATGACAACAAAAAGTTAATAACAATTAAAAAGGCAAAAATCAAGCCAAAAATAAATGAATAATACAAACACTAAAAAATACAATAAACAAATAAAATGTACAAAAATCAGTCAGGAAATTAAAAACTAAATGAAAACATTATAAAACAGGAAACATTGGGTTAAAGCAAATTAAATAATAAAACAGCTTACCGATTGAGGAAGGAAAGAGTTACATAAAAAATAAGAAAATTGATTTAAAGAGAGGTGAGCCTATATCATGTCGGAGATCGACATAAGACTGATTCTCGTAGAAACCGACGCCAGAGTCCTTATCAGAAGCGAAGCGTCCCCTCTCTCGTTAAGGTTCATCTCGCCGGCCCTGCGTTGACTCCTTATTATCTCAAACTTCTCTAGAGAATCAAGCTTACGCCCTTTCTGCGCATAATGGAGGAAGCCGATCTTGTGCTGCGCTTGCATATGATTACAATCGGTAAGGTGCTGATTAAACGTACTGTTTGATCGTTGAAGGTGTTCCTTTGCGCGTATCTTAAATTTGCGTTAGTTAAGTTACGAGAGAGGGGACGGTTCGCTTCTGATAAGGACTCTGGCGTCGGTTTCTACGAGAATCAGTCTTATGTCGATCTCCGACATGATATAGGCTCACCTCTCTTTAAATCAATTTTCTTATTTTTTATGTAACTCTTTCCTTCCTCAATCGGTAAGCTGTTTTATTATTTAGTTTGCTTTAACTCAATGTTTCCTGTTTTATAATGTTTTCATTTAGTTTTTAATTTCCTGACTGATTTTTGTACATTTTATTTGTTTATTGTATTTTTTAGTGTTTGTATTATTTATTTATTTTTGGCTTGATTTTTGCCTTTTAATTGTTATTAACTTTTTGTTGTCATTGTTATTTTTTTTTATTTATTTTTTTTTTTATTCTAAGTTTTATTGTTTTTACTTAGTCTCTTTCTGCTTGTTTGGTCTTAGGCACTGATGATGGCCTCATGAAGGCTGAAAGCTGCTTTGTTGAATAAACCAGTTAGAATTTACGTGGAGAGACAATTTTTGTTATTCCTTTAACATTTCTAGGGGTCCACGACAAATAGTATTTGGGAACCGCTGCTTTATGCAACAGTATTTCGGGATGTAAGTCCCCTAAAGATTATTGCAGAGTAATGAACAACCTTTGAGTACAGGATAAATAATAAATAAAATTGGATTAAACTTTACGTCCTGTAACATTGAATGTGCCTGGAGGGGAGATGTTTTCCAAACTAAAAATAATTGTTTGAGGAGTTCCTTTACTGAAAAAATAAATAATACATTTTGATTACAAAATTATACTAGGTGAAATATGCTATATAATTAACCATATGAAATTTAATTGTTAACACGAAATAACCGGTTCATGTTATGTATATTGTGTTAGAAATGGCTTGTATATTTTATACAAAGAATCCATGAATTCATCTATTGAATTCAGAGAAGGAATTATTATCATTTTCCATTAGCTGGTCTAATGCAAGCTCCATAATATATGTCCAAATATCTGTACCAAGGCCAGTCAATTTATAAATGTTTTTGTAAATATGTGCGTATATTATTGACTCCTTTTGCTAATTACGAGTAAAATTGATAAGATATCTTTTTTAAAAATTATCGATCTAACGATGATTAATATGGTTCTTCTCATTGCTTCGAGTTTCGTGACACTCAAACCTTAAATAGATTCTTGCAGAAACATCTGAGTAAATACTTTTGTGACACAGATGTTATTTTATCATTATATCATATATACATTATTTATACTCACTTGTCTTGATATGTTACGATATAAGGGAAAGTTTGAAGACTTGGGTCGTCAATCTGACTTGTAGTACAGCGATCCTCCTTATTCTGATAAGCGAAAGCCTTCTCCATTGCTACCAAGTAGAACTTGCCTTGAAGCTTTAAACACAAAAATATTTATCATTGAATATTCATAAACGAGCAAATGTTGTGAAAATTGCGCTACATTTTGACCATCTCTAACCACTCTAAACTTTAACCACCTTTGCAAATCATTCCTAAATTTCCGTGCATTTGTTAAATTGCCTACGGACCCTTTGTTTATGCTGCAAGCACATAGTTGTCCAATTTATTTAGTCTTAAATATCACCGACTTAGTTTTTTCCAATGTGTGATAGCGATTCGTAAAATCAGTTATATAAAGTCAGGACGAGTCCGATGGTGAAGGAAGGAAGACCGGGTGGTGGAAGAAGAAGAGGTAGTCCCAGAAGAAGATGGCTGGAGGATGTCGAACGCGACCTGAGGAGGTTGGGCATTCGCTCCTGGAGGAGACGTGCGTAGGATAGGGAGAAGCGGCGAGGCTATGTTTTGGCGGCCAGGTCCCTTCACGGATTGTTGCGCCGAAGAGTTAGTTATTTAGTTAGATAGATAGCGATTCATCATGAAAGAGGTGTAATTCTGCCTCTATTTTTAAAGTTAAAGTTGAATATAAGTCTGATTGTGTATGAGATATTACTTCTATAATTTTTTCTGTCATCTGGGCCAATTTAGTTAAGTTGTCTTCACCAACTGTTAAAACGGCTTGCACATGTAACGGAAGGAGTTAAAGCCATAGACGCCTTAAAGCCATAACAGAGATAATCTGTTTATGTTAGATTTAAAAATAATTGGTCATTTACATGATCACCTGCTAGCTTTTTCATTTCTCTGAGAAATTGAATTGAGAAATTTTTCTGCCGCCTCATTTAATGTCTGAAAGTAATCATATAATTAATTTTTCTACTCAATCTGAAAATTGTTCTATAATTAGCGAATTCCCATTGGAAAAAAATCGCTAATGGAGCCCCCCTCATGGCGGGAGTTGGACCCGGGAATGTGGACAAAATACGTTTCGAAGGCCCCTGATCACGAAAAAATAGGTCTTATAAAACTTTATATATATATGTATTTCTAGCGGATTTCTTGTAAGCACGATAGCGCTCGAACGAATTGACGTATCGAAATGAAAATTGCACCGAAAAATCAAGCTCGTTGAGACGATGATCCCTATTGAAAATGGGATATTTATGACGTCATTAACCCCTTCTGATGAGTCAGCAAAGATTTAAAAAAATACAAAAAATCAAATGAGGTATCGTTTCTTATGTTTTTTGGGTTCCTCAATCCAAAAAATGAGTTACCAAAGCGATTCGAATAATATTTTTAATAATAATGACAATAGTAATAGTAATAATTTATTGGGGATTTCTTGTAAGCACGATAGCGCTCGAACGAATTGACGTATCGAAATGAAAATTGCACCGAAAAATCAAGCTCGTTGAGACGATGATCCCTATTGAAAATGGGATATTTATGACGTCATTAACCCCTTCTGATGAGTCAGCAAAGATTTAAAAAAATACAAAAAATCAAATGAGGTATCGTTTCTTATGTTTTTTGGGTTCCTCAATCCAAAAAATGAGTTACCAAAGCGATTCGAATAATATTTTTAATAATAATGACAATAGTAATAGTAATAATTTATTGGGGATTTCTTGTAAGCACGATAGCGCTCGAACGAATTGACGTATCGAAATGAAAATTGCACCGAAAAATCAAGCTCGTTGAGACGATGATCCCTATTGAAAATGGGATATTTATGACGTCATTAACCCCTTCTGATGAGTCAGCAAAGATTTAAAAAAATACAAAAAATCAAATGAGGTATCGTTTCTTATGTTTTTTGGGTTCCTCAATCCAAAAAATGAGTTACCAAAGCGATTCGAATAATATTTTTAATAATAATGACAATAGTAATAGTAATAATTTATTGGGGATTTCTTGTAAGCACGATAGCGCTCGAACGAATTGACGTATCGAAATGAAAATTGCACCGAAAAATCAAGCTCGTTGAGACGATGATCCCTATTGAAAATGGGATATTTATGACGTAATTAACCCCTTCTGATGAGTCAGCAAAGATTGAAAAAAATACAAAAAATCAAATGAGGTATCGCTTCTTATATTTTTTGGGGTCCTCAATCTAAAATAAATCCTACCGCGGGTATCCGCAAGCCGAGCGAATTTTCATTGGAAATTTGTAGTTTAATTGTTCAGCAGTTTAAACTTCTTTCAAACTACTACGATTATACAAATACTACAAATTTCCAATGGAAATTCGCTCGGCTTGCGGATACCCGCGGTTGGATTTATTTTGTTTTTTAACGTTTCGTATTTGTTTTCTACTGGAAGGTTATTATAGTTATAGTATCGGATATCTGAGTTAAAATGTCACCTTCAATAGCTCCAAGTGTGATATTTTGTTGAATCGCTACGTATATTAGCATTTGTAATTTGAATATCTAACTGGCAAAACCAGAGGCGTGGATTTGCTTTCCAGAAAGGTGGGGTCTTAATACCTTTTACCTTTTAGTACCTTTTATTACATTTTCTCCAGCTTGATCATTTTGGTTTTAATTATTGTTTTGACTTGGATTGTGATTTATATTACGTTCTTCAATTTCATTAGTCATTAGGGGTCACCAATGACAGAGTTCTTTTAAAGTTTGATAAAATACTCGTTGTTCTAATAAAATTCAAAATATGAACTGACTTAATTTCTTTGTAAAAAATAAACATTTGATTATTTTTTTATGTCGTCATTTGTCATGCATGTTACAAAATGGACATATTATTATAATGCAACGAAAAAAACAAAAACATATTATTACAAAGCAGCCCGCACACCATCGATAGCATTGACAATAATAGTATTGACAATACTATTGATCGTGTGCGGGCTGCTCGATATAATATAATATGGGTAATATTAAAAAATAACATCATATCAATACATAAAATCAGGTACGGGGTAGCTCGGAACTTTTCCTCACTTCGGAGGCACATGCATAAACACATATATAAACACATACATACATACATAAATACACTCATACAGACGTCATGCTGAAAACCACTTAGGAGGTCTTAAAACAACCCAAAACGAATAATTCCGTTAAAATCTCGGAAAAAAATGTAGGGTGAAAACAATACTTTTCTTATCATAGGTAGTGAGGAAAAGTAAAAACGCACTTCTTTAGATTGTTACTCACCTTAAAAAAATATGGGAGTAACAATCTTCAGAAGGTGTACGGAATGTTCTTATTTAGACTGTTACTCCCCTTTTTAGAAATGAAAATTTGATTTTCATTTGTCTCAAAGTTCATTAAACGCATTTAACACATATTTATATTAAATATAAGTTCAGTTGAAAACCTTTACTATACATAGTTTTACCCAGAAATTAGTGAAGTTGAAAATACTTATATTTATTAGCCTCAATTTTTTTTTTTTTCATTATTTTTAATTTGAAAAATTACTTACATATTCCGGGATGTAGTTTGCAATAGGCTGTTTGGGTCGACAAAAGGCTGATGTGTAGGCAAACATACCCACAGTCACCAATGTAGCGATTAAAATCTAGATAAACAGAATATAATCCTTAATAATTAATAAAATAGAATTGGTTACTATTACAATAAATAAATTGCCTGCCAATTAGTGTGGCACATTCCTTTCTCCCGTTCTTACTTGAGATGACTAGTTCAATGATTATAAAATAATTTTGGTTACTGGAAATGTAAATTTTGTTATCGGGACTATCTAAAAATCTTCAAAAATGTTGTACACACGTGAGAGGTATATTAATTGGCTTAAAGGTTTGAAATTAATAAGGAAATAATAGAGGGCTTACTTGTAATCAACTTTCTTAATTTTATTAAAATTAGATTAGTAATTTAAAAATATGGTGGTTCGCAATCATGTGGACATCAAAACCAAAAATATTCTTTGATTTCAGTCTATGAATTCATTATTTAGTATACATACAAAATGTTACTAGATTAAGAATCAAAACTTGATAGATAGATAGATTTTTTTTCTTCATTGTTATTTTATTACGAGTTTTTATTTTTAATTATTTTCACGTATAACAGTAAACATATTACTAAAAACTGATTGATTGAACTCAAAAAAAAAAAAAAAAAATCCAGTTTTTTTGTAAATAAACGCATACTATTTTTTGTTTCTGCAATATACTGCTAATTATTATTGTTTTACTTTACAATATCCTAATAGTAATTAATTGACCGAGCGAAGCGAGGTCTATGTTTCAACTTTTTCTTCCCTGGTCTTGCCCAGGTACTGGACCGTTTTGCATTTCGTTTGAAAATGTTAATTACGCGCTTACGACCAAACGCTTTGTTCGATTTTCTTCAAATTTGGCATGAATGTTCTTTGAAGTCATAAAAAATAACGTATGAGTTTTATATTTAATGAATTTAATTTTTACACTTTTTATAAACAAAAATAAAATTTAAAAAATTAAAAATATTTTTTGTTTATCATGAAATTTGGCATGAATATTCCTCCAAGTCTAGAAAATAAATATGTATAGTTTTTTTGTTATATATATTTTTTTAATTAATTAAAAAAAATAAAAGTTTAGACTTTTTTTCAAAAAAAAAAAAAAAAATTTTTATTTTTTCTTGAAATTTGGAATAGATGTTCCTTTAAGACATTAAAATCGATGTATATAGTTTATTTGCTTAAAAAATGTTTAGAAGTAGCATAAAAATAACCTTCCCAACAGGGAATCGAACCCGGAATCCTCAGGTTTAAGAGCTAGCAGCTGAGACCAGGCATCCTCCGGGATGCCGGCATCTCCGGAATGCGCAACACATTATTTATTATTTTACAATACACATCATATACATTACACAATACATTATATACAATACATTTAATTGCTTACTGTTTATTACATACAAGTTTCTTTTATCTTTTGCCGACAAGAATATGTATGTATACTTCATAATAGTTAAGAATATTTGTTATTATTGTAAGTCTTTCTGCGTAGTTATCTTATTTTACTTCCACTTGCCTCTAAATATTGTTACCTAAATTGCCTTAAATCCTTATCACCTAGCAAGCTGAAACTTGCATAGATTATTTATTTCTGACGACCATACCATAATCAATAATCAGTTAATAGTTAATTAATTAGCTAACTATTTATTGATAAGTTAATAATTTTGTTGGTTAATATGTCTCTTAATCTCGTAAACTAAATGTAACCAACTCTCCGACTATTTAGAAAGCCGAAACGAATTTGAGTCTTCATTGAAATTTGATTTTGGAAAAAAATATTTTTTTCAAAGTTTGAAGGAATGCTTGTTCGATTTTTTAATTTTGGGACGTCGCGACGTCTGCCGTTCTCAGAACTACTAGTACTTTAATAATATATTCTGTTCAATTAAAATCATTATTAAATACTTATTCAAATATTATAATTCTTATAATAATACATTTACCTTAGACTGCATTTTGTTGTTGAAGCAATGTCTTGGACGTAATAATAATAATAACTGCGAGCTGCCGGGCTTTTAAACGAAATTTAAGGTATATTTCGTTCTACTGATAAGTAAAACTAATGTAATAAAAATATCAGTTATCTACATTTTGAAATACTTTAATTTGAAGTTTCAAAAGGTAAAATGTGTGATAATATGAGTATTGCTAAACTTTATTTTATATTTGGAAATTAAGATTTTTTAATACTGAAGCTTTACATATTCAAAAAGTAATCTGATTGTGTGTAATAATTTCAAATAATTTGATGATGAAATCAACAGTAAATTTGTTTTATTTATCTTTATTAGTTTCACTTTTTACGGAAAGTAAAAAGAAAGTTTAGTGAGATAACAAACTTTCAATTTTTAGACGTTGATATAATTATTCACTCGTTTAAGGTTTAAAACAAACAAAATTGAGTTATAGTTTTGTCAGCAGTCTGCGTGTAGGCAGACGCTGAAGCCAATCATACTAAATTGTTTTCGATATAATTTTGTATGAATGTTCATAAAAATCTAATCACTTAATATTTGTAGCTCTAAATTGGGGTGGTCCATCCCTAAAAACTATTAACAAATTAATTCTTATTACCTAACTCCATCCGGTTTGGATTAATGTAAGTATTTATTAAATTGTATTCCGTGAAAATGCTAATTTAAGTACCTAAACCTAAACTACAATAGATATAATTACCTACTTAAAAAGGACTTTTTATATACTACGTTTTTTAATTTTCTTGTGAATCATAATATTATGTACTGTTGATAATATTTTTATTGTTAAATAAAATGTTAGTGAAATATAAATAGTTCTGAATTTATTTACATCACACAAATGACAACTATCTAGAGAGCTGATATAAAACCTATAAAAGGACATTATTATCTTTGAACAACGGATCTCACCAACACCGAATCTAAACCGTGGCCATCGATATGGCCCCGTGTAGGGGAGGGTAAGAGAAGAAAAATAAGTACAAGTAAAGAAGTACAGATATAGAAAAATAACCGATATCTTGTACAAGTGTAGACAAATCTGGTTGTCATACGTCAATTAATTTATTTCATTGTTTATTTGGTTTACTTATTATTTTTTGCTGTCATTCAATGTTTACCTCTTACCTTATAAAAAAAACCACAAATTTAAAACCCGCCAATAACAAGATTGTAACTCGTATATTAGGGGATATGACAAAACCAATAAAATATCTTGCGGATTTTTCCCGAACTAACTTTCATACAGCAAACTTCGCTGAAAACAAAATAAATTCTGCTGAATGATGGCTAAAAGTATTAAAATAATGTATTGCCTTCGTCTTCTGAGCTATTCTAAAAGTTTCAAATGTCTAACTACTAGTTAAAATTCGATTGCAAGATTTGTACTGGACAAACAAACTAACAAACAAACAAGAAAGCAAGCTAATAAAAACGTAGTAGAAAAAATAGAAACAGAATCTTGTCAAGAAATCTTGAAACAAAAAAAGAATATCATAAAAACTCAAGAAAAAGTAAGAAATAAAGTATACAAATACTTACGTGTGTAAACCACTACAACCTACTAGGCTTAGCAGAAACATGGGGGATCAGGAGAAACTCCCTGATCCAGGGGGTCAGCAATATGTCGAAGATGATTCAACTGACATGACAATTTCAAAATGTCAAAACATGGAAATTGACCAAAAAAGTACGAAAAGACCCAGATCAAACTCCCCTGCAAATGTGGTGTCTTGAATTCGAAAAGTCAATATTAATATGACCTTCTTGGTAGTTAAACGGAATGACGGAAAACCCATGAGTAACATTTCCCCCTTCTTAATAGAAAAAACGTTAAAAAATGCTTGTGGAAATGTAAAATGTGCAAAAAAATTGAGAGACGGCAGTCTCTTAGTAGAGACTTTTAGCACTCAATAAGCAGAGAAACTTATTAAAAACTTACCTCAAAATATAAATTTTTCGCTCTCAGTAGAACCCCACAAAAAATTGAACTCTGTTAAAGGAGTCATTACTTTTTGGGATCTTGATTGTGTACCTATAGATGAAATAAAAGAACACCTCAAGTATGAAAATGTAACGGATATTACTAGGATCAATAGGAAAAGAGATGGACGGCCTGAACCGACCCGTAGTTATATAGTTACACTAGGGTTAGCGGTACTGCCAGCTAAGCTAAAAATTGGGTACTATTCAGTTCCTATAAGACCATTTATACCGCTACCGATAAGGTGTTTCCAGTGTCATAGGCTTAACCACATGCAGACAAATTGCAAATCTATAGATCCACTCTGTCCTAAATGTGGAGCTGCAGTTCATGAAAATACTTATTGATAGAAAAATAACGTTGTGTTAACTGCAAAGGACCCCACTCCTCCACAGACAGGGACTGTCCAGAACGGAAGCTAGAAATGAAAAATAATGAACTTAAAGTAATTGAGAAAATTTCATATTTGGAAGCTAGGAAAAAGGTAAAACCAGCCCTACAACTACTGGTGAAATCATTCTCTAGTATCCTACCATCTGAAAAGAAGGAGACTAGAGAGATCGGTATTCAGTGAGGAAGTACAGCGTTTGAGAAGAACAAGAAAACACCGAAACCGAAAGAGCCTGTAACAAAAAAGAAGAAAATGATAGACACGGAAGAAGAGAACGACGATGATATACCTAAGAAACTACCAATAAATAAGAAAAACTGTGCTAGCGTTCTACACTCCACCCCGATAGGCAGGTCAAATAATAACGTGAGGCTCATTCAGACCCTAGAAGCGGCGCAATAATGGGCTGCTGAATGGGAAGAAGACCCAGTACCTGAGGATACCATAAGTGATGGAAGTAGCGCCAGTACCATAGCAGTCTTCTAGCAGCAAGTCTTCAAAATGACGGAAACAGAATTAAAAATAATTAGTTGGAACTGTAAAGGTTTAAGAGCTCGATCAGAAGATGTGAGACTGCTTTTAAAAAATTGGTAAGGCGTGAAGTCTCACGTAAAAAAGGATTCGTTGGTATTGTGAACAAAAATTAGTAAAGGGGGGGGGGAATTATTAATTTTTTTTTGACAAAATGGCGGGCAAAATGAAATATTACCCACAAGTGTTATATATTTTTGTAATCTAATCTTCAATACCTTTCATTTGATACCCCACTCAAAATTTTTTGTTGGTATTGTGAACAAAAATTAGTAAGGGGGGGGGGGATTATTAATTGTTTGACAAAATTGTGGGAAAATGAAATATTACCCACAAGTGTTATATATTTTTGTAATCTACTCTTCAATACCTTTCATTTGACACCCCACTCAAAATTAAAAAAAAAAAATTTCGAGTAACATGAATTATCCGCCATCTTGTATTTCCATTAAATCAGATCGAATTGCTAATCTCATTTTGTCTATGGCCCAGCAGACCACACATTTTGCATATTTTTCTATATTTTTAGTGACAGCGGAAGTACGATTTTAGGGGGGGGGGGGACACTAAAAATTTCGATGTTTTTTTACAAAATGGCGCCGAAAATTAAGTGTTATATATATTTGTAATCTACTCTTTAATACCTTTCATTTGATACCCTACTCTAAATTTTAAAAAAATATTTTTTTCTCGTTATGTGAATTATCTGCCGCCATTTTGAATTTCAACAGTTGATTATTTTGAGTTCTCTATATTTTTCCTGTGTGCGCGTCAAAACGATCTTTAATACTGGTATGTTTCACGCTTTTATCTCTTTAGCTTCAAAAGTTATTGGAACCGTACAGTGTGACAGACAGACAGACACAAGAACGAAACTATAAGGGTTTCTTTTTTTTTGGTTTTACGAACGAAACCCTAAAAAAGAACGACCAGATATCTTGATCTTGCAAGAAACCCACCTACCAGCTCATATTAATGTAAGAATCCCAGGTTTCATATTGTATCGCTTAAACTCTAAGTTCAGGGAACTTGGCAAGGTGGCTTAGCCATAATTGCTACCCCTAATATACCTGTTCACCAAATTAAAACCAATTCAGACCTTAAAGTACTTACCCTTCGAGTAGGATCCTCATATCCAGTCACTATATGTGATATATATTTAGACCAATACGAAATAGTCAATCAATCTAAATTGGGGTCCATAGTAAATTAACTACCAACCCCTTTAATCATAGCTGGAGACTTTAACGCCCACAATATTATATGGAGGTCATCCAAAATTGACTCGAGAGGTAAAGAAATAGAAAATTTTATTGAACAAAATAATTTATGTTTATTAAATGAAAATAAATTCACTTACATGGATAGCAGAACCGGTAAATTAGACGCAATGGACCTTATTATTACCTCTCCAAATATTATTCACACTCTGATGTACTCCTTCACCTCTACGGAAGTGACCATTTCCCATTAATTTTAACACTATTTCCAAACAGTCCTCCACCAGATAATATCAACGGCTGGGCAATACGGAAAGCTGATTGGGAATCTTACCAACAAAATCTAAATGAGGTACCAAATTGTAAACCAGAACTCGAATCAGTGGAATCCTTATAAAGCTTACTAACTTCTTCAATCCTCAGTGCTGCAGAAACGTCTATTCCTAAGGCTAAAGTTGGAAAAAGACCACTAGTACCATGGTGGAATAACGACTGCAAAAAAGCATTGAGACTAAGAAGAAAGGCGCTTTGTAAATTCATTAGAGATAGCTGTCATCAAAATCGAATTGCCTAGAGAAAAGAACGAGCTAAATACAAGAAATGTTTCACCCATGCCAAACGAACTTCTTGGATGAAATATATTTCATCAATCAATCACCAGAAATCCTCTAAAGATTTTTGGAGGAAAATAAAAAGTATTGCTGGGAAGGGACCTATTAAACCAACTATATGCTTCAAATAACTATTCAGTTTTATTTCGCAACATCAAAACCCAGGCTGAGAAAAATATTATCGAATTTAACCTTTCCAATAATGAAGAATATAATAGAACATTCACTGCGTGGGAACTAGAGACAGCTTTAAATGACCTGAAACCGACATCTCCCAGACCTGACATGATCCATAATCTTATGTTAAAAAATTTACCAACAAAGTTTAGAAACTATATTTTAAAATTGTTCAACCTAATTTGGACCTCTATCCAAGCTCGTGGCGGGAGGCTGTAGTAGCTCCGATTCCGAAGCCTGGAAAGACCCATTGGACCCTGGATCCTATCGACCCATCGCTATGATGAATACAATTTCAAAACTTATGGAAAAAATAGTTAATTCCAGACTAGTATGGATACTAGAATCAAGGAAAATTTTATCAGGAAATCAGTCTGGGTTCAGAAAAAATAGATCTACAACAGATAATTTAATTAGGCTTGAAGCCTATGTTCTAGATGGCTTCATACAAGGTGAAGAGACAGTTGGAGTCTTTTTTGACTGTGAAAAGGCCTGCGACAGAGTGTGGAGGTATGAAATACTAAGAAAACTACAAAAATACAATATTGAGGGTAGGTTAGCAAAATTCATCCAAAATTTTCTCGCAGTTCGTACGTTTAGGGTGCGAGTTGGAAATGTTATGTCAAGTCCAAAGAGTCAAGAGAACGGTGTGCCTCAGGGGGCAGGTATAAGTGTCCCACTCTTCTTATTGGCGGTTAATGAAGCAGCTGTTTCATTATCTCCTAGAATAGAAGTTTTAATGTTTGTGGACGACATCACTATTTTATTTCGATCGAAAAAAAGAGATGAACTTCAGGACACAATACAAACGAACATATCAAAATTGAACGACTGGGCAACAAAAATAGGACTTACCTTTTCGGAGAATAAGACTAAATTTGTGAACTTTTCACGAAAAATAAATACGCAATTACTGGGCGCGGCTATCCTTAGGAGGTCAACCAATCCCTCAAGTAACCCAAATTAGATATCTCGGACTTATTCTAGATGAAAAATTTACATGGAAATATCATATTGAACAACTGAAACTAAAATGTTTTAAAGATCTCAATATATTAAAAATGGTACAAGGCTATAAATGGGGTGCTGATAGAACAATATTACTCCAACTTTACCGACAACTTATAAGATCTAAATTAGATTACTCGTGCTTCATTTATGGATCGGCGAAAGAGAAAACCCTTAAAAAACTAAATTCGATACACAACGCCGGTATTAGGCTTGCAACTGGAGCTTTTAAAACAAGCCCCATTTCTAGTCTTCTCGTCGAAGCTCATGAGCCTGACCTTACCTTTAGAAGAGATTTATTGCTTCTAAGATACGGAATTCGAATTGTCCAACATCCAGATAACCATCTTTATAAAATATTTGCTAATAAAAACTTACGAAATTTGTATAATCAAAAAAGCACGTACCCGAGGCCTTCTTATCTCCGATTCAACCAACTAATGAACAAATATAACTTAACAGCATTCCCCAAACCAACATCCAAAAAGCTATCAAACTTTCCACCATGGTTACTTAACAAACCTATCATTAGAACTCCAAGGGAAACCAAGAAGAATACGCAGCGAGAAA
>KZ653927.1:0-16386 GCA_001010745.2 Gerris buenoi | reverse complement strand
TTAAAAAAAAATATTTTTTTCTCGCGATGTGAATTATCCACCATTTTGAATTTGAACAGCTGATTATTTTGAGTTCTCTATATTTTTCCTGTGTGCGCGTCAAAACGATCTTTAATACTGGTAAGTTTTACGCTTTTATCTCTTTTGGTTCAAAAGTTATTGGAACCGTACAGAGTGACAGACGGACACAGGAACGATACTATAAGGGTTTCTTTTTTTTGGCTTTACCAACGAAACCCTAAAAATGGTACAAGGATGTAAATGGGGTGCTGATAGAACAATATTACTCCAACTTTACCGACAACTATTAGATCTAAATTAGATTACTCGTGCTTCATTTATGGATCGGCAAAAGAAAAAACCCTTAAAAAAAACTAAATACGATACACAACGCCGATATTAGGCTTGCAACTGGAGCTTTTAAAACAAGCCCCATTTCTAGTCTTCTCGTGGAAGCTCATGAGCCTGACCTTACCTTTAGAAGAGATTTATTGCTTATAAGATACGGAATTCGAATTGTCCAATATCCAGATAACCATCTTTATATAATATTTGCTAATAAAAACTTACGAAATTTGTATAATCCAAAAAGCTATTGGATAATACACATATCAACACATAATATTAATTACTTTAAATGTAATTCATCTATTTTAAAACATTATAAATACAAACTCCTTTTTTAAAGAAACATTGTCAAGTGACACAATAATTCAAAATAAACAAACCATACAGTGAGTGCAGAGTAAAAATAAAAACAACAAATAAACTAAGATTTCCAATACTCCCCCTCACGAGTTGTTTGGTTCCACTCCCAGCAATTTGCGGAGGCGGGTGAGTCTTGGTCCGGCTAGGGGCTTAGTGAAGATATCAGCAGGCATGTCTTTTGTCCTCTGATACTCAAGCCGTACTTCTCCACTCTGTATCACTTCTCTAATAAAGTGCTGCTTGATCGTTATATGTTTAGATTTGGAAAATAACAGGGTTGATGACTAAGTTCTGAGCTGCTTGATTGTCATTGTATATTAGTATATTATCGTGATGTACTCCCATGTCATTAGCTAGACTCTTGAGATGAACAGCTTCTTTTGCAGCTTCAGTAAGTGTATATACATGTACTCACTCTCAGCTGACGAGAGTGCCACGGTTCTCTGTTTTCTCGCTTCCCAGCTTATGATTCCACCTGCATAGGTAAAGCAGTAACCCATGTATGATCTTCTGTCTATTGAATAACTTCCCCAATGGGCATCAGAAAATCCAATTATTTTACTTCCTGTTTTCTTGTACGTAAGGCCTACATCTTCAGTCGCCTTTAAATATCTTAGCACCCTCTTGGCTGCTTGCCAGTGGGCTTCGCCGTAACATGAATTGAACTGGCTTAAGTAACTAATAGTGTATGCTAGATCTGGCCGTGTGGCCATAGCCAAATACATAAGCGACCCTATAAGATTCTGGTAAGGAACTTCTACTTGGTCGTCGGGTTTTGCCGGTTCTAGTTTGATTCCAAGATCCATTGGAGAATTCACACCTTTACAGTTCTCCATTTTGAATTTTTTAAAGAATTTCTCCAACGTATTTTGATTGATTAGCTGTAAATGAATCTTGATTTTAAGTAAATTTAATACCTAAACGATAGCTTAATTTGCCTAAATCACGCATTTCAAAAGTTTTCATTAATTCGATAAAAATATGATATATTTATGCGCTCTTATTTCATCTTTGATAGTTTTCTTCCAAATATTTCCTTCTGCTAGAACAGGTGTACTAAGTTCGTCACAGAAATACGACATATCATAATCTTCAAATCTTTTAGGCAGATGAATTTCTTTTCGTTGCCTATCTTGAGCAATACTTTCTTCTCTTAATAATTGATCATCTTCATCTTCTCTCTCTTCCGGTATGTCCTCTTCAATTTCAATTTGGTTGTTCAGATTTTCCTCTAAATTCATTATCTCTAATTTTTCATTATTATTTACATTATCTTTTATATTTACAGGTATATTTACATTCAAAACTTCCTTTTCAACATCATCATCCTGTACATATAACATTATTATTTACATTATTGTTTATTAAAATATCATAATTGTCTAATCCATTCTCTCTATAATATGGTTTAGGAATAACTCTTACATCTCGTTAACTATACTATTTTGATATTCTAATTCTTCTTTCTAAAGGCATCCATATTCTAAAAGCCTTAGATATTTCGGAGTATCCTACAAAAACGCCTTCTGTAACTCTTTGGTCAAATTTTCCTCTTTTCGGATTACTATTAATGATGAATGCTTTTGACCCAAAAATATGAAAGTGTCGCGAAGGAGTTCGGCCCTACCCGTCGGCGAGTTCGGCGATGGAGTTCGGCCTACCCAAATTTGGAATGGTGATTCACTACTTAATGACTTTGACGGACATCTATTACGAATGTAATTAGCGGTATTCACTGCTTCTGCCCACAATGATGGTGGTGCTCCTGAGTCTATTAGTAGACACCTGGCCATGTCTAACAAAGTTCTGTTCTTCCTCTCCACTAGTCCATTCTGTTGGGGTGTGTAAGGTGTTGATAGTCTTCGTTGTATTCCCATTTCTTCCAAATATTTTTCAAAATCATTAGTGCGATATTCTCCCCCATTATCTGTTTGAAGGAATTTAATTTTCTTTCCAGTTAAGTTTTCAACTTGGTTTTTGTAAACTTTGAACTCTTCAAAAACATCACTTTTATGTTTTAAAAATCTTACTTGAGAGTACATGGAGCGCTCGTCTATAAATGTGACCAAATATTTGGCTCCCCCTGGTGATTTTACTCTCATTGGTCCACACACATGTGTATGTACAATTTCCAAAATTTCTAAATCTTTATTTTTGGTATTAACAGGAAAAAATAACTTCGTAAATTTGCCTTTCATACACACTGAACACTGGTCTAGTTTTTCATTTGAATTTAATTTTATTTCATTTATAATATTCATTTTTTATACAAATTTCATTTCATTTTCATTGAGATGAGCCAACTTTTTGTGCCATTTTATTAAATCTGATTCAGTATTAGAACGATAACCTTTTTCAGATTTTATTTTATCTCGTACATAGTATAATCCATTTTCTTTTATCGCTTTCAAAACAATCTTTCCAGATTTGTTTTTCACCAGAGCACTATGTTCATTAAATATCACATTAAAACCTTTTTCAGTCATTTTACTTACAGAAAGTAGGTCGGTCGATAAACTAGGTACTAACAGTGTAGGTAAATTAATTAAATCTATACCTGGATCAATTTTTACGTCGCCTCTACCAGTAATTCAAGCTTCTTGATCCTTTGATGCTAGCTTCAATGTTCCAAAATTCTCTTCTTTTAGATGACTAAATTTGAACTTATTTGAACACATGTGTGAGGTACAACCACTGTCCAAACACCATACTGTATTTTCCGTTTGAGGATTTTGATTTGTAGACAAACATTCTGCCACTACTTTCAACGTTGAATGAGGATTTTTATTCCAGCAGTCAGCTGCCTTATGTCCAATTTGACCACATGATCTACAAATTAGCTTCTTAGGCGGCTGTGACATGTTATTCACCTTACTGTTATATTTCTTTTGTTGATTTGCAAATTGATTGCTACGATAAGAAGGAAACAACTTACGACTATTGCTTGAACTAACAAACGCTTGTTCACTTGTACTAACTTTATCTTTATTTCTTGCTTGGGATTCTTCAATTATTTTAATTTTCATCTCTTCGGGCTTAGGTAGATGGTCTCGGGACTCCATGGCCACTCTAAAGTTTTCATAACTCTGTGGAAGACTGTAGAGCATCATAATGCTAAGAAGTTTATTGTTTATTTCTATATCTATCTCAGCCAGTTTATCCACAGTGTTCATAAATTTGTTTAAGTGATCTCTCACCGTTTCACTTTCTTTCATCTTACTCAGTATGAGTGTTTTCAACAGAGTCGCCTTACAAGCAGGTCCACTACTTTGGTAGATCCCTTTCAGGGTATCCCACACTACTTTAGAAGTCTTACAATATTTAATTTGTTTAAGTTCATTGGGACAAATTATTAACATTATATCTGACCTGGCATTGAGATCTGCTTCATTCCATTTATCTTGGTCTTCCGTTTTCTCAGGCTTGGGAATTTTTCCATTAACATATCCCCACAATCTATTTTTAATAAGGATAGCTTGAGCCTGTATTTGCCATGTATCATAATTATCTTTCCCTAGTAATTAAATTCTATAATTAACACTTGAACTTGACATTTTAACTTTTTCACGAATTAACTCAAAATCTATTTACTACTTACTGCACTAGGAACTGTCTGAAACTCTGGATCCCATAACCTATTGGATAATACACAAATCAACACATAATATTAATTACTTTAAATGTAATTCATCTATTTTAAAACATTATAAATACAAACTCCTTTTTTAAATAAACATTGTCAAGTGACACAATAATTCAAAATAAACACACCATACAGTGAGTGCAGAGTAAAAATAAAAACAAAAAATAAACTAAGATTTCCAATAAAAGCACGTACCCGAGACCTTCTTATCTCCGATTCAACCAACTAATAAACAAATATAACTTATCAGCATTACCCAAACCAACATAAAAAAAGCTTTCAAACTTTCCTTTATGGTTACTTAACAAACCTATCATTAGAACTCCAAGGGAAACCAAGAAGAATACGCAGCGAGAAAAGTTTATCCAAGACCACCTGAAAGTAAAAGCGTGTCATCCAGACTATAACCATATCTACACCGATGGTTCAAAAGACTTAGTAAAGGCTGTTCATTCGTTGACACGACATCAGAAACGTATTTTATTGGACATACTTCGAAGTTGAGTTCAATACTACTAGAACTCGAGGCCATTCGTCAAGCAGTTCAATACGCTGCCGAACAAAACCTTACAAAAATTTTAATATTCTCAGATTCTTCAGGGGCACTTCAATCTCTACAAAAATTATTCAGCCAAAATCAAACGGTAATAAATATCCGAGAAGTAATTTTTAATTNAAAAAATAAAAATAAAAATAAAAATAAAAACGTAGTAAATAAACTAAAACACTTCGTCCTCGACACTAAATATTTCAGGTACAAGCTATTTGGGGTAGGTACAGTAAACCCTATTACAGTCTGCAAGATATATTTTTAGATAGTTATGATGACTTTAAAGTCACTGACCTTAATAATATTAAGCGGTAATTACTGGGCCCTAAAGTATTATCGGGTGACTTCAACGCTCACAGTCTAGTGTGGGACTCAACAAAAACTGATTCAAAAGGAGATAAAATACAATCGTTTATTGACCGTAGCAACCTGTGCCTTCATGGCAACGGGGAGTTTACTTACTTTTATGTATTCAAGAACAGGAAAGCGGGACATCTTAGACTTAGTCTTAAGTTCTCCATGGTTGGCAAGATTAATAGATTAATCTGAATCACTGTATCTGTACCTATCATATTTATGAAAGCGACCATAACCCACTTTTTGTTACTCTGAATTTAGGAAGCTTTGAGACCCTGTCCGATACATACTGGGATGCCTAGGAACTATCTCACCCACACCGCACCCTATCAAATTAACAGCGAAGAAGACGTGGAAGAGTTACTTGATTACCTAACAAACATTTCTTGTCACCTCATAGTTTGACCCATGAGGGAAACTTTCTAATAGTTCTCTCGTAGGACTATCTTTAACAGTAGCCTAAATCAAATAGTGGAACTTATCTGTTAATGTTAATTATTTGTCCTCGTGTATTTTTTTAAATTGACCCCGAAAACTAATCTAACTTTTTACACTACTACTAGTTCAGGATCGGTTCCTTAGGATCATAACTGGAGCCCCCTGGTACGTTCGCAACGCTTCACAATATCTCAACTTCCTATTAGTATAGAGGTATTAAAATATACGGCTGTAAGACAACATTGTCATGCAACATCGCTAAGGGCGAAGGCTCAAGAGGAAAAAACCTGTAGATCTTTAGCTGTTATTCATCAAATTTTGAATTTTAAAACTTTGATGGTTAATAATACCGAAAGTATAAATAGGATTTTGACATATAGCATATCGTTGAAACCGGAAAAAATTAAGGAACAAGTATAAAAAACCCGATGAAATTCCATTTATTTGTTTAAAAGTTATAAGCGAATATAATTATTAATTAGTGCGATAATTTTGATGACGTCAAAGATTGTTTACATCTGTACATCTGTCAAAATACCGCCAAACTTCAAATATTTAAATAAAATATAGGTATTAAAAATAAGTTTTTTTGGAAGAATGATAATAAATCAGTTAGTTCAGAATGGTCACCCATCCAAGTACTGACCACGTCCATTGCAGCTCCCTGCTGCTGCGAAGCAGTAGGAAAGGCTTTAGTGGCCTCTAAAGTGAGGAAAAGTTCCGAGGTACCCCTTACCCGATTTTTTTTTTTTTTTTTTTAAATGTGTCATAGTTACCGGTTTAAGTTTTCTGCATCTATACTTCTTTACTTGTACTTATTTTTCTTACCATCCCCCGACACGAGGACATATCGATGACATGGTCTAGATTGGGTGTTGGCGAGATTCTAGGGTGTTGGCGGACCCTCACTGTGTGCTGACCAGCACACACTTGACCTGTTTATTTCAATTTCAATTGTTGTTTACAATATTCACAGCTAAATGTTCCATCTCACCCATTTAGATTTTTTTCTTAAATTTTGTATCTAAATCAAGTTACTAAGCTTATTTTTAACAATTTGTTTTAAAAAATAAGTCAAAAATAATTAACAGCATGAGCTAAAAACAGCACTGTAATGGAACTTTCAATGGTTATTTTATTTATTTATTTATTCTTTTTTTTTTTTACACATATATTGAAAATGTTTCCCTTATTTTTTATTTGCTCATAATAGTAACGTCTTACTTTGCTTTAATACACTAAAGGTAAAGCCTCCGTCACTAGTTTTATGCATGTGGCAAGGATAATTAGTACATAATTTTGGTTTGTTTCTATTTGCAGCCCCATCTTTTAACTCTTCAACGACAATTGATTCGTTAATAGTGGTTCTGTAATATTTAACCCTAATTCATTAGATTGAAGTATCCTTCTGCGTTAAAATAATATTGAAAATTTGGAATGGGCGAACAAATATTTAATTTTTTTGTTCAACTTTTCTTGAAACTACATGATCTTGTTACATGCTTCAATTCTAATACCATCAGCATTATCGTGAGTGCTGCCAGCAATATGTTTTCAAATTCAAGAAAGAATGTATTCCTTTTAATTACTAGGTCATCACTTTTTATGTTATTTGTTCAATTTGGCCAGTCATGTTTAAACCAATACAATTTTGTGACAAGACATTATAATAAAATGAAGCTTGAAATCTTTTGACCTAAATTCTCATAAATCGTCAGTCTTATTAATTTAATGTTTATAAAATAACAATAAGTAAAACTAAGTAGTCTTATAAATTATAGAAAGTAAAAACCGTTAACACAAATAAGATATTTAAACACATTGATTAAAATATGAATAACTTTTAATATATTTTGTTGATTTTTCTAAACAAGAAAATACATAATAATTTGGATAAAACATAGAAGAAAGAAAAAAGAAGGAGTTTGATCATAAAGAGTTAATTATTATTGCAATTGTTGTTGTCGATATCATGTAAGTCATTCCTTGGAATGTTGTTGTTGGCCAATGTTCTTCTTACATATCGCTGAGTATCGGCATCCATTTGATCGAATCCTTGGACACGAGAAGAATAGTAAACCCAGACAGCAACTCTATTATCTATAACAGAGTTAATTACTATTTTAATAACTATTTTTGATTTACAAAAAAAAGATCACTACAACAACCCAAGCTTAATGTGTATCTACGATCAGACATATTTGATCGAGGCTAATTAACACTGATAATTAACAGTGAATAAATAATATAGATGTATTTTACCTTTTAAATTTTTGATGGTCTTATGCTTGGCCTTTTATTTCGTCGTTAAACATTGATTTATATACTTTTAAAACAAACCTATTTAAATAACCTGGTTTCTTCCCTGTCAGATATATATTAAGTGTCTCCAAAGCTTCGATGGGTGACCACAGATCTGGGTTTAAGACACAGACCACGCTTCAAAGCATTATCCAAACAAGGAGAAACTATTTATTTTTCTATTATTTTATTTTCTTTTGCCTAAAAAAAAATAGCATGTAAAATGTAAGTTGTTTTCCAATTAAATAATATAAATAATTACTTCTTTCGTTACAAGCGTAGATAATATAAAGTTTATCCTGGATTGCACCTATCACCACTCCAACGAAGTTTGTTCCATCGGCTGCAAATACATAACATTGATGTTAATAAACTACATATTATATGCATAATTAATATCTTAAATTATTCAAAATAAAATCTAGATTTTGATATGGCCATAATAGAGGCGTAATACATGAGGGAAATGAGATGGTCCTGAAAAGGACCATTCTAAGTAATTGTGAGACTTTCCTGAATTATCGACCAGGCTAGCCTCGACTACTCGGGTTAAGGAAGATCTAATCATCCGAATGTACAGAGGTTGGCTTAGCAGTCAACACCGAGCTAGGAGATTCCAACTGCTGTCGAAACCATGGAAAGTAACCGGTAACCTCTGTTGGTCCAAATTTCCTAGCCTTAGAACTGTGCCGTAGAGAAGCTTCGGCCTCGTTGCCACAGCTGAGGTTCCTTCTACGGCCGATCGTAACTGGCCATCTCTGTCGCTGGAAGTACATATGGGTAGCAGAATAAACAAGGCCGAAAAGTTCCTTTAAAAGCCTCCGGGGTAAGATATTGGTACTGCGGTTCCGTCTCTGGCACTTAATGATTCGTCTTGCGTTGTGTCGATCAACGTAAGTAGAGTCTGGCTCGTGGGGTGGAGGAATTGTGCGTTGTGGAGGTGATATTGCTGAAAAAAACTGATTAGCAATGAGTCTCCGATGTCTACGGTGGTTGTCCAGAAAAGGACCGACTAGCCGAGATTCATTGAGGTCTGTGACTACCCAGGGTTAGAGATGTGTGGGTAGGTCAGCCTTATGATAGGCGACTAGGCTCTTTTTTTAACACTTAAAAAGGCTGCCGTGTAGTATTGTTGGGCAAGCTCGCTTGAAACTGCTTTGATTGAATAAAGTTGGCTTGCGGAGATAGATACTGTCACTGCCAGGTATTCTTGTCGGGGTTGGGGTCTTCCTGTTCCAGGGGAGACCTTCCTTTTCGTTGTCCCTTCTTTGTTCCTGTTCGTTGTCTTCAGTCTCTTCTTCTGATCCGGTAAAAGTTCTAAGTTCCAAGATGAAGGTAAAGTCAAGTTAAGATGAGATCCTCGGTGGTATTGACGAAGGCAGGCACCAAATCACGTCTGGTCCTTTTACGGTGGGTTTTCAACCCTCCTGACTGCTAGGATGGTGCTACGACGACGTTCTTGGTATCAAACTGTTCATCTCGATGAGCCCTATGTGGTAGCAGAAGGTCGAATGTTGAAAGGTTGTACTTTATGAATCTACCTGATTTATCCCTTTATACATTACTTCCAATCTTAAGATAATTGCAGTTATACAGTTAGAGTTATGCACAACCTTCGATCACTGGAATTCAGTCACATTTATGAACTTTCTACTAATTTTGATAACATAGGAAAAGCATACCAATTAAAAAAAAAAAGTTAAATAAAATTGGATTAAAGATTACTTCCGGTGGCATTCACTGTGCCTGGAGGAGAGATGTTTTCCACACTAAAAATAATGGTCTCAGGAGTTCCATTACTGAAAATCAAAGAAATAATACGTTTCCATTACAAAATTATACTGGACAATATCTATATATTTTACCACATAGAGTTTAATTGCTAAAATAAAATTTTAGGATTACTTTAAAGTTCTTAGGTTTCTAAAACAACACACCGTCTGATAGATCAACTCGGCATAGCGGAGGATTTGAAGTCTATTAATTTTTGATCACACTTAATTTTTTCAATAAAATTTAATAAATTCCAGGTGTCTTTATAACTGAGGATAATATAATAGGTTTGTTCCAATCACACTTCAAACTGGTTTGGAACTGTCCAACGCATGCGCAACGGACTATAATTGATTGCTTTTCGCTAATGCGCATGCGTCGTACCTTTGGAAACTAGTTTGAAGTGTTGTTGGAACCAACCTAATGGGATGTATTATATAACTGATGAGTAAATTTTTCTATCAAAAGCTCTGAACATTTTTACTCAGTATATGCCCAACAAATCAAACAAGTATGGCATAACATTTCAGCTAGCAGCTGAAATTGACTCAACACATAACACTAATGATTTTTCATGTATAGGCATTTATGAAGAAGGCATTGAAACGTTCCTTCAGATGAAGTTGGAAAAGCTACGAGTCAACACAGGAAGGAATGTAATCGGCGACAGTTGCTTCGCAACTCTGTAATTATGAAAAGAATCGAATAAAACCAAGACATTAAAACTTGACTCTCTATAAAAATCAAAAAGAGAGATTCTTGATTTTTGCCAAAGTAAGAGAGAAACTTCAAGATTCTATTATATTGAAAGAACCTAAAACCGGTTTACTCGAAAATTTTATAAAGGAAAAATAAATAAGTATTGTTACGGTTATGAGTTGATTGGATCCAATTGTAATAAGGAAGTGTCGAAATACTTGAAACAATAGAATATTATAACTATACCACAGAAACATCTAAATAGATAATATTATGTGACATAGATGCAAGCATTATGATAATTATAATTGAATAAATATTTATACTAACTTGTCTTGGTATGTTATGATGTAAGGGAATGTTTGTAGAGTTGGGTCGTTAATCTGAGTTGAAGTACAGCGTTCTTCCTTATCTTGATAAGCGAAAGCCTTCTCCATTGCTACCAAGTAGAACCTGCCTTTAAGCTTTAAACACGAAAATATGTATAATTATATATATATTAAGCACCAAATTCTGTGAAAACCATATTAAATATTGATTGCTAACTCCTATTTGTTATATGTATTGTTTTGTGTAGATATCCTAAAAGCACATACTTGGCCGATTTATTTAGTCTTAAATGTCCTTTCAATATGTGATAGAAAATCATTACGAAAGAGTTTTAACTAAACAACCTCTTCACACAAAAAATTGTAGTAAACAATTGACTAGTTTCGGCTGTTCTANATTTGTTATATGTATTGCTTTGGGTATCTTTTAGTATACATACATACTTGGCCGATTTATTTAGTTTTCAATGTCCTCAACTGTGTTATTTTTCAATATGGGATAGCAAATCATCATGAAAGAGTTCAATAACTAAACAAAGTCTTCACATGGTCCTAACGTGTTCACACTAAACCCCAATTATTTGATGCCAGTCAACTTTCTTTTTTCAATTGTCTTTCCAATTGGTGTAAACAAGGCTATAATGAAGTTAAATATGCTTACATACTTTTATCAGCATAGACTTAATATTATTTAATTTTTGAAAAAAAATACTTACATATTCAGGGACGAAGTTAGCCATTGGCTGTTTGGTTTGACACTGGGCTGATGTGTAGGCAAACATACCCACAATCACCAAGGTAGCGATTAAAATCTAGAAAAACATAATATAACCCAAATATAAATTATAAAATGACAATGTACAATATATTTCGATGACTTATTGCGCTCACGTGTGAAATAAAGTAATTGGCATAAAGGGTTGAAATTAATAAAGACATCATAGGGGGCTAACTAAGAGTATAATCTACTTCCTTAATTTTATTAAAATTAGATCAGTAGTTTTAAGATATTTTGGTGCTTCGCAATTATGTTAACAACGAAACCAAAAATATTCTTTAATTTATGAAAAGGATTTTTGCATAGGAATTCTTATACAAATAATTTGTATAAGAATTCCTATAATTCTTGGTGTACAAAATTTTCATTCTTAACAATGATAATACTACGATATTAAGAATAACCAATTGATTTTATGATGCTTTTTTTTACTTTCTTGATATTCTTGATATTATGTAGATTTTATTTTCACTTATAACAGAAATCATATCACTAAATACTAATAATATCGCTGACTGTATTTAATAATTGCCAATGAAATCAAAAAACAAAATCAATAAGTTGTAACTAAACGAACACTATTTTTGTTTGCAATATACTGCTAATTATTGTTTTACTTTACACTATCACAGTAGTAATAATATTTTGGCTATGCATTTTTCTTCTTCTTTTTAGGGTTATGTAGATACTTCTCAAAACCCTTATGCCGAGGGTGATGTGTCCGTCTGTCCTTCGCTCTTAAATTTTGTATTTCTTATTGGTTTATTACTGATAAAAAACATTGTGACCCCCCGGGGGATCGAACCCGGGACTCTTGAGATCGAAGACAAGAAATCATGATTACATAATGGGTAAGCTTACTCATCTACAAAACCCTAAAAAGTACTTGGACGCAAGTACTTCCCTGTGATTTTTTAAAGTTATCAGTTACAATAAAAATAATTGTTAAGTAGATTATTATAACTCAATAATACATTTACCTGAGACTGCATGTTGTTGTTGAAGCAATGTCTTGGACATAATAATAATAAGTGCGAGCTGCTGGGCTTTTAAACAAAATTTAAGGTATTTTTAGTTGATAAGTAATACTAATTAAAAAATGTAATTAAGAAATATTATTAATTATCTATATATTTTGAAATACTTTGACTTTTTGTTTAAAATGTTAATCTAAATTTAAATGCTTGATAATCTAAAATTACTAAACTTTAATTGATATTTGGAAATAAAGATTTTTAATGCTCAAGCTTTTAATTTCAATTTATTATATTGGAAAAATAAATAATTAAAAAATTATCACAAAAATTTATCACTTTGTGTGTAATAATTACAAATATTTTGTTGAAAAAATCAATAGTAAATAAGTTCTATTTATCTTTATTAGTTTTACTTTATATGGAGTATAGTAAAAAGTCCAGTCAAGCACCATGACTTTATGTCATTTTCAAAGAAATCTGCGTATTATTTATTATTTTGGCTTATGATAATATTGGAAAATTTTGGTTTAGAATTTGGATGGGTAAAAAAAAAAATTTTGGCACACGCGTGTACGGGGTACAAAAGTCAAAATAGTATTTACCCTTCAAATATGCACATCATTGGAAAGGTCTTTAAGAGTGCAGTAATTGTTGTTATGTACACTTTTATCATATTTTCATATAAAAGGGGGGTAAAATGGAGAAAAAATGTTTTTATGCTATTTTTGACTCTAAATGGTCAAAATTTGACCCCTTAAAAGGACTCCAAACATTTTGGCCAACGAACTCATCCTCTCTTTTGATATGATTGACATTTTAAAATTTGTTTGAAATTTTTAAGTGCATCCTAACGGGAGATATCGTCTTTAGTGACACATATATACATTTTTACACATACATACATAAAAAAAAGTGTTAAAATTTAGGGATCGATTCGGAATGGCCTTAAACGGATTTCCATGAAAAAAATTTTCAAAATATTGCACAAAAATTTTGAAGCCATTGCAATAGCTTAATTTTCTTCGAAAATTCGCTAAATGAATTTTGGTGAGAAGAGAAACTTCTAATTTTTAGATGTTGATGTTGATAGATTTACTCATTTAAGGTATTCTTGAAACAAACAAAATTGAGTTTTAGGTTTGTTAGCAGTCTCCTTTAGACAGACGCGAGGAGCATACCTACTCACTAAATTGATTTCGATATAATTTTGTATGCACGTTTATAAAAATCTAATACATTTATAATTCCAGCTCTTTATTTAGGCGGTCCATTCTTAAAAACTATTGACAAATGAATTCTAATTACCTAGGTCCGTCAGCTTTAGATTAAGTATTTATTAAATTGTATTCTAATGCTAATTTCAGTGCATACGATTAAGTCACTATTCTCGGATTTTTTTTTTCCAAAATATTAAATTATTAGTAATATTAAAATGCCTTTTTTCAACACCCAGCTGGGTCACATTATTTTTTTTAAAAAAAATTGATAACTACTCTAACCACCTCTAACCACCTCTAAAAGGCCATCATCAGTGCCTATTAGAACAAACAGAGGTGATAAATCATGTAATAGAGTGAAACATACATAAAATAAAAACTAACCAATAAAAAACTTATCATGGTGACTGATAGTCAAAAACCAATAAAACAAACGACAAGTCAAAAAATAAAAAAATCCGAAACATAAAAAAGCAGTAACAACTCAACCAGACATAAATAAAGTATGTGTATAAAGCAAGCAAAATACACTGCCTATTAGTGTGACACATAGCTTCCTCGCATCCTATCCACGTACTTTATTCCTATATTAACATTAATGTTTTATTACTTTATTGCTATATTGTTTATAGTGTAAGAACAATTAATAGTTTTTAGTGATATTTAACACTTCATAGCGGTGTCGCTGATTTGCATAGATGAAGTTTCCTTTTTTTCCCGACCTAAAATTTCAATTTTAAATTTGAAGTTCACGTTTACGCGAGCGTTGCGCGTAAACCCTTGAACGGATAACGTTGTCCAACGAACTCGACCTGAGCATTGATAAAATGAACATGTCTACAAAATTCAAGACAGACAGACAGACAGACACGGAACCAAAAATGTTCCCTGATGTTACATTTTTACACATACATACATAAAAAAAAGTGTTAAAATTTAGGGATCGATTCGGAATGGCCTTAAACGGATTTCCATGAAAAAAATTTTCAAAATATTGCACAAAAATTTTGAAGCCATTGCAATAGCTTAATTTTCTTCGAAAATTCGCTAAATGAATTTTGGTGAGAAGAGAAACTTCTAATTTTTAGATGTTGATGTTGATAGATTTACTCATTTAAGGTATTCTTGAAACAAACAAAATTGAGTTTTAGGTTTGTTAGCAGTCTCCTTTAGACAGACGCGAGGAGCATACCTACTCACTAAATTGATTTCGATATAATTTTGTATGCACGTTTATAAAAATCTAATACATTTATAATTCCAGCTCTTTATTTAGGCGGTCCATTCTTAAAAACTATTGACAAATGAATTCTAATTACCTAGGTCCGTCAGCTTTAGATTAAGTATTTATTAAATTGTATTCTAATGCTAATTTCAGTGCATACGATTAAGTCACTATTCTCGGATTTTTTTTTCCAAAATATTAAATTATTAGTAATATTAAAATGCCTTTTTTCAACACCCAGCTGGGTCACATTATTTTTTTTTTAAAAAATTGATAACTACTCTAACCACCTCTAAAAGGCCATCATCAGTGCCTAAATAAAGAAGAAAGAAAGAGTTACATAAAAGTGAATAAAAGATGTGAAAGGTTAGTCTATTTCATTTCAGAGATCGACACAGACTGGCCCGGGCTGGTATAGAAGCAGGTGGACGTTATGTAGATGCACCCATGGTCTCAAATAATAACTTACGTTCCTTCCTAGAGAACATCCTGTCTACTAACTTGTCGTCTATTTACTTATGTTTTTAATATTTAATTTAATTACTTCTTTTACACTAATAAAGTTATTTTACACAGAAAATTACTTCATACTCATTACAGAAAAATTATTACAGACTCGTCGTTTTATTTTACATTAGACTTGGAGCAAAATTCTTCCTTTCTATTTGAAAACTCTATTCGATTCCAAATATAATTCATGAATCATTCGATCCATAGGTATTCATTTACCTACTATAACATTTAGAGTTCAGAGAATGACATCCTCTTGGCTTTTTTCCACAAAATTAACCAGAATAGTTGTATTTGACGTTGAATTGAAGTTTGTGGCTGTATTAGTTTACTGTTATACGTTTACATCATGCTCCTAGACAGTTTATAGTACATTACGCGTCGAGTGTGGAAAGTAGCATTTTGCATGCGAGTGTGGAGTTTTTACTCGAGCGATAGCGAGGGTAGTAAAACCACACAAGCAATGCAAAATGCCGTTTTCGCACGAGTTGCGTACCATACTTTATCTACGATTGTTAAATTTTAATAATAAATGCAGAAAAAAATAATAAACTTGCTGTATGTAAGCTCGTATTTCTCTTTTGATAAAGATGACATCTATTCGTTAGTTGTATTTTGTGCCGAATAAATTATTTCGGAAGGCGTATTATTCTCCTAATATTCTTCATAATCACTTAAATCACTCATTAATTTTCCCAAAAAAACTCGATACAAACAGTTACTATTATTAAATAAACATCAAATTAGTTTTGTTAAATGTAAACTAATTCGCTAATCGTGTGTAAAGTTAAATAATTTTTCTTCTTATCGTCACTACAATGAAAAAACGAGGAATTCTTCTTCTTTTCGTCACTAGAGTGGAAAAAAAGAGGAATTCTTCT
>KZ653926.1:24311-43573 GCA_001010745.2 Gerris buenoi | reverse complement strand
GGGGGGGGGGGGGGGGGAATACGTAAAAGGTAACAAAAGAATGTCTTTTTGTTCAAATAAGCCCACATATATATATGTGTGCTAATGTTAATAAAAAAATACATTTAAATTTAACCACGTCATTGAAACATCTTTCACTAGATGTATTAGACAACTCTACATTAGAAATTATATTTTTGGTTAAATATCGACTGTTTCCTTAATATGTGTATGGGAGGTAAATGGCACTATGTGCCAAATTTAAATTTTTCGGGAGAGCTACTTAAATGAATTTTTTACTTATTTTACCTCCCCAGCATGTTGGTTTATAGTGACTTTTTCAACTGGCTTAATCCGTGAGATTTAGTTTTAGGACGTCATATTATACTTGTACCTCTAAAAAAGGGGGGAGAAATGAATAGGAAACTGTTAAAACCTCAAATTCGTAAAAAATTGAGATAGTGCCCTTTACCTCCCATACACAGAATATATATTTTATTTTTTGGAACGAAGTTTCTTATGGCACACAACGCAGCATTTGGAGCCCGGAAGTGAATCGGAAAAACACGACTGACACGAAATCTACCGATGATACTAACTTGGGTAAAAGATGATCGATTTAGTTGAAATTTGGTACACATGTTCATTTTAACATTTTCCTGGACATGATCGTTGGACAACGTTATCCGACCAAGCTTTCGTGAGCAACGCTCACGTAAACGTATACCTTCGAATGTAAAATTAGGATTTTAGGTCGAAAAAAAAATTGTAACTTGCAACATTAAAAAAATCATAAGCAATATTATTATAATTTTTTTAGTAAAACAATCACCGACACTGCTATGAAGTGATAAAGATCGCTAAAGCGGACTTAAACGTTTAAAATAGAGAAAACAACGTTTTTATTGATATCTTCGTTCGTACGTCGTTCTAACGTCTAAAGTACAATTAAAACTAATAAAAAATAACCAGGTCAAAATTTTAAACTGGTACAAGCCGAAGTTTTTGCGTTGTGAAGTGATGTATTTTAGAATATTTTAAACTGAGGCCGGGTAAGTAGAAAACTTGTCTGTTCCCTATACAACCACTACAACCACCCTCTTTTTTATAATTATTAATTAAAGCGGATCAAAACGTTTAAAATAGAGACAACAACGTTTTCACTGATATATAACGTTCTAACATAACAATTTTAATTAATCTTCATACGTAGTTCTTTAAATTGAAACAGGACTGTAAAATTTTAACCTGATACAAACAGAAGTTTTTAAGTAGTGAAGTGATATATTTTATAATATTTTAAATTGAGAGCCGGGTAAGTAGGGAACAAGACTGTACTACAACAATACTCTTTAACTATAAACTCGTCATGATAAAAACATTTTCTCAATATTCAATGCATATTTATTGCAATATGGTTGCTTCATTCTTTTAATTTTTCCTTAACTCTGCTGAGTACAAATAGTTAGTTACTTTTAATTTTGACCCTTTTTTTACTCCGCTATGTACAAAACATCGTATACTTAGCAGTGCTATTTTTATAATTTATTTTTAATGAAAAGCGGGTGTCCCGCGAAACCACGCCTATTTTTCTACATTTTAGTCTATGCATATAATAATAATGCATATATAATATGCATATAGTCTATCAAAATAATAATTCATATATAAGAATAACACAAACATTTTTTTTATTCAATTGTATATTATTTCTCAGGTTAAAGAAACAATAAGAACATATATACTAAAATTATGACAGTAGAGACGTATATAAATTAATGTTGTTGAGATTAATATTTAAATTGTTGAGCATTCAACAACTGAGAACAGTGTTGAGCACTGAGCAGTGTTGAGTGAGTGAATAGTGCAGACAAATGACTGGTGCTTTATACAGTATAGAGTAGGATTGTTGCATTGTGCTCATCCAGGTATGGATTGACACTGCAATCCTGAATAGTTTCATGAGTCGATTGTTTAAGTTGCATTGTTACCTAGTGCTGTCTACCAGCGTTGAACTTACAATGTAAAACAGATATGTCTTCAGATAAGATGGGTTTATCACAGTAGGTTAGCTACATTGTATATGAACATATAGTGCCGCAGTTAATGTACTTGGTGTGGAATAAAATAGCTTCATAATCCAGCTATTTCTTTCTAGTCCTATAGTTAGAAAGTCCTATTCCTGGTTAGTGACACTCGTGTAAACTCTTAGTGAGACAGTTTATGACACTGTCAGTTGTTTCGAACACGATAGTTTGCACGAGATTTCTTCCTGGTGTAAACTTACTGAGCAAACAAAAATTATTGTACACCACGGCTGTTTTACGGCTCAAGATATTGTATGTGCTGCTACTTTGGTTAAAGTTCATAGTGTAATATGGAATAGTTTCAGCATCGTCAGTTGTTTCCAACACTATTGTTTACACGTAATTTCTTCTGGGTGTAAACTTACTGAGAAAACAAAAATTTTTGTTTGACACGGCTGTTTTACGCCTCAAGACATTGTGCGTGGTGTAAACTAGATTAGTTTCAGCATCGTTATTTGTTACCGACGTGATAGTTTACATTGCTTTATTCCAGGTGTAAACTTACTGAGAAAACAAAAAAATATTGTTCGACACGGCTGTTTTACGCCTCAAGATATTGTGCGTGGTGTTCCCTTGGTTAAAGTTCATGGTGTAAACTAGATTAGTTTCAGCAACGTCAGTTGTTTCCAACACGATAGTTTGCACGTGTTTTCTTCTGGGTGTAAACTAACTGAGCAAACAAAAACTATTGTTTGACACGGCTGTTTTACGCCTCAAGATATTATGCGTGGTGTTCCCTTGGTTAAAGTTTATGGTGTAAACTAGATTAGTTTCAGCATCGCCAATTATTTCCAACACGATAGGTTACACGTGATTTCTTCCGGGTGTAAACTAACTGAGCAGACAAAAAATATTGTTCGTCAGGCTGTTTTCGTTCAAGATATTTATGTAGTGTTCCCTTGGTTAAAGTTCATGGTGTAATATAGAATAGTTTCAACATCATCAGTTATTTTCAGTGCGATAGTTAGCATATTTTTTCTTCCTGCTTGGAGATCACACTGCAAACTTTAATAGTTTCCTAATAAAATAGTTTCGATTACATTCAATGGGAAGTAAGCTTCTGATGACTTCCAAGTTAGAAACTTCTGTCTAGATCAGAATTTGCTAACAAACAAAGTTGTTTTCAATAGGAGATTAGCTTCATTGTCTGCTAGATTTTACCATTAAGTTCCTTTCAACAGCAAGGGTCTTTAAACGGTTGTCAAATCTAGCTCTAAATACTTCAACAGACACATCATTCATCTATCAGTGTGGATTACGACTAATCTCTTTCAGATTCGAACTCAGATGTAATTTTATTTGTCCTGATAAATTTATTTTTTAGATTTATATATGTGTTTTGTTGTAATAATAATAAAACAACGTTTAATATTCTTAAGTTGTAATTCATTTTGCTCAACTGATGACGTAATAAAAGTGAATTAATCAAACCAGAATTTTATACTCGTACAGTTATATTACAGTATGGCTAAGAGACAACTTTTTGCTGTACAAAATTAAAATTAAAAACAAGGTAAATTCATTGAAAGGAGAAATAAATAAATAAGTAAGGTCTGTGCTAAAATGCAGCACGAACCACCATTGATGAAACAAATGAAATATTGATGAAAACACCATCATTGATCCAAAATTGATATATTTCGTTTAGCTAATTTTACGCCTTTAAGTCGGACTTGTGCCACACCCAGACATACAAAAAGACGGAAAAAAAAGTTATGGTCGGATTTGGTATTTCTAAGATATGATATTTCAAGTACCCAAACTTTTATAAATACACGTATATAACAATATTATGTAAATAATAAGAAGGTTATACATGTTTAAATTGAAGAAATATTAAAGTGGCAGACGTGGTTTTTAATATCCTATGATGAGGGATTAAGTAAGTCAGTAGCGTAACAGCTGTGGAATGCATGGCATGGCGTGGCGTAACGCCTGTGGAAGGCATGGCATGGCGTGGCGTAACGCCTGTGGAAGGCATGGATTACTAAGGGCTTATTAAACTATTTTATGCTAGCGAGAGAACTTTCATATGCATATAAAAATATAACATTTAAAATTGAGATATTCATCTTGAAAGAGGTGTAGTTCAATAACCACAAAATTATTGTAATTGAAACAAATTGACAATTTTTGGCTGTTCTAATAATCCTTTTTCAAATAATCTACCAAAAAGGTAACAGATTTAATCTTTGGGTACACACTTAGGTAATATTAGATTGGAAAGCAAGTAAAACCAAATTTAAAAAATAAAAATAAAATAATAATAAACCATTTATTTCAAGAACACACTTCATAATACAAATTAAAAATTAAAAAAATATATATATAAATTTACTTGAAAATCGGCATTTAGCCTTAACACCAAAAAAAATTAAAACAATAAATTAAAAAATGAAGGTTAAAATAAAAACTGAAAAAACGGAATGATAAATACATGATAGTTATTGAACGACTTTTAAAGTAAAAGTAAAAGGCTAAGCTACAGGTTGTAAGAATTAAAAAGGTAAAAAATAAATACCTTGAATACATGACTTAACAATCTACATTTAACCTAACAAATCTACACTATTTCACTAATATATATAAATTAACTTTCAAAGTTGGAAAGTTGAGTTTTTAAAAAATAATATTTTATTTAAACAATTAAACTTTATGTTTTACAATTTTAATTTTATAATTTATAATTTAACTTTTATGTTTCACAATTAAAATTGAATAATAATAACTTACAAGTTTTACTTCATTAAGAAGGAGCCGCGTAACAATAACTGTAGACAGAGACTGTTCGCCCGGTGGCTTTGCAGGTCTTTTATAGCCGTTGATTTGCTGACGAGTAGATAATGCTGATAGACTATATTTGGGTAGATAACTCCCCGCTATATATATATTTTTTTAGAAATAATCACAAATTGACATAAATTTGAGTGGTATTTTGTGTATATTTCCTCTGACTATTAAGTAATTAAATAGTTCTAAAAGATTAGTATTTGCATTATTAAATAAGTAAGGTAAATATTCTAGGTATTTTTTTATTTTATTTATTCGAGAAATATCCTTCATATACGAAAGAATCCTTAGTTTAAATAATCAAAAAAGTTCTGAATTCAAAATTGAAATGAGTCAATTTTAAGACAATTGAAGAAATTTATGAGCAATAAATACGGTAGATTCCGCTTTCGGAATCCTTGAAATTCCGGAATTAAGAGCGTAATCTGAGTAGTACCTTAATCTTTATTTATTGGAAATTTCCCTGGATATTAGAAATCGACCCTTAATCTAGAACTAGATTTTTCTGAGATTAGTAACATCGTTATTCTAGGTGTTACAAAGTAAATCGAATCTAGAAAGTATTTACATTATTGGTTTTGTGGTAAATAAAATTATAATTAATAATCTTTAGCACTAATGTTAAATTTTAGAGTCCAAGAAGAACAAAATTTAAGAAGACGTATCCAAAAAAATATGGACGTGTCTGCCATTGCATTACCCAAGTCTTAATTGCTATTTTAAAGGTTTAGACCCGCTATAACAATTTCAATTTTACATTTGAAGTTCACGTTTACGAGAGCGTTGCGTTTTAACGCTTGGGCAGATAACGTTGTCCAACGAACTTGTCCTGAGCATTGGTAAAAGGAACATGTGTACTAAATTTCAACTAATTCGGTCATCTTTTACTCAATTTATCGTCATCAGTTGATTTTTGTGACGGTCGGTTTTTCGAAGATTGGTTTTATTAAGGTTGTTTTTTCGGATTCATTCCCGGGCTCCAGACGCTGTAATTTGCTATAAGGAACTTCGTTCCAAAAGTTATTATATATTAATGCCAGATAATATTGTAAAGGAGTGGTTTAGGTAGATAGGCGAAGAATGCAAGAATTGTATAAGTTTCTACGTTTAACATGCATCCGCCAAATAAAGAAGATATCCTATCATTCGTTTATTTGCAAATTCTCTTTCAGTAATAGATTTATAGGTCTTGGTCTTTACAGGTCCAAATTTCGATCTCTAAATTAGTCTTCAAGAGAATTTGAAACTGCTGTTGAACACATCATACATAGGTCCATGTGTAACTTATGAATTGAAACAGATTGGAAGGTTTTTATCAAATGTCCAATTACCAATAGATATGCTTTAGATACGGATTAGGATTCCGAATCCGAATTTGATAGAGTCTAGGACTACAGGAGGAATTTGAGTCTTACATAGATTGAATTTTGGCGTATTGCATCCAAACAATAATGAATTTATTAAATACAATTGTGTTCGATTAACAGAGAATTAATACAATTCCATGCAAATAAGTCCAACGATAGATTTGTAAAGTGGCAAATAGAGAATATCAAGATCAGCGGTTCCCAACTTTTTTTTTTTTTTTTTTTTGCNTATATATATTTAAAGAATAATACTTTGGCTCGCATAAAGTTCCAGGCTTTATGAGTGGTGACTATGTACTTAGTAATTATACCTTTAAGATAGTGATAACTTTAATCAAATATGCCTTATCGGTACGCAAAGCCTATAAATACACAAAATAACTAGTTCAAACAGAGACAAAACCAATTAATTATTATTATTATTTTGTTATATTGAATCATTTTTTTTAGGAAGCTGATGTTATAAAACTTAAATTTTATTATCTGGCAAAATTCTCCGGCAGACGACTTTTAGCCATGCCTGTTACTTTTGTATAAATAAATAATCTACTTGTATAAATAAATAATAAAGTAGGTATTTTGAATTGAAAATAGTGTCCCGACGGTGACGACTCTCCTCGAAATGAATTGTTATTGGTTATAAAAAAAAGTTAGTTTTGATATGTTTGTTGTCAAATAGATATTATGACTTATCTAATATCTAAATTACCTGACATATATGTTCCTGGCTGCTAGATGACCCCAGGCTGTCTATGTATATTGTATATAGACACAGTTTGTGTATATTTATTTTTTTACGTATTATTTATATATACATAAAATTACAAGCTACTACGCTCGTTCAAAGAAATTTTCGTATGAAAAAATATTAAATACTAAAGTAAATCTTGAATAAAAAAAAGAATACGTTAACCCTGCAATGAAATGTTCGGATTTTCTCATTAGAGGTGAAAAAATAATGAGATGTCAAAATATATGTATATATTTTTTCCCATTTACCCCTTGTGCTATTGTAAAGATTCAAGTTTTAAATCATGCCGCGGGGGATTTTCAAGTAATTTATTCCGGTAGGATTAAGATTTCAACCTGTCCATATCAAGCAAAAAGGGCTAAACTGATTTAACCGGACGGACGTCGAGCCCTTCAGACGGCGGAACATTATCTCCGAGGCTTCTCCCCTCTTTTCTTTTTTTGCAAATCCTTTCCAATTACACAAAAAAGGCTTTTCGGTCCGGTTCTAGGAACGAGAAAAGGCGAGGGGGTTGCAACAGCCGAGTAAAAGAAACGAAAGGAAAAAAAGTAGAATACGGTTTGTGGTCGGGACGGTTTTCGCCTTGGGACGGGGGTTAGTTATACGGTTCCAACGGATTCTCTTTCTCCCACCGACGGCTAATCTCCACCAGATATAGCACGGAGGCGGAACCCTCCCGTACTTCTGTTATTCGTTAATCAATTCCTTAATAGGAACTAAATCCGATAGAGAGTAAAAAAAAAAAAAAAACCCCGACTTACAAAACAAACTTTGAGGAGATGAGGGGGCAAATCCGTAGTTCGACCGTCTTTTAGCTTCGGATATGAAATTCGTACAAATACTTCCGACGTAACTTTAAAACAGCGTGCTTTTATATTCTACATTTTATCTCAAGGAAATTGTGCTAACTAAAGATATGTTTCAATTTAGCTTCTGTATAGATTTTCGCTTGTGGTGTAATATTTATCTTGTGATTATAGTTACAGGGGTATTGCTAGAAATCCCGTGGTAATTTGAAACGTAAACTGTCCTCTCATAGATCTAATTTATTTTTATTTTTTATATCTCCCCAAGTCCCCATTGAAAGCAGTATTGGATCAGGAGAAAGAGGACATATAAAACAACATAAAAAAACTTATTTAACTACAAATAAAACTCATTTTATATGTATAAACTACGTATATGGCTCTGAGTTCAAGAGAAGCTGTTTTTATTTCATGGAGAACATTGATTCCTCAAAATTCCATTATAAATTATCATTTTACTGTAAAATGGAATATGTAGATAATAGAACCCTTTGAAATAATATATGCTTTTATTTTATTTTATTTTTTCTCTCTCTCTCTCTTTATTGAATAACACAAGTACACAATTTTATATGTTACAACTGATATAGATCTAAGTTTATGTAGAAAATAGTTATATGAGAAAGGAAATAGTGTAGTGACTGACTATTACTTTTGGCAGGGGTATTTTATATATAAAATAATATATAAAAATAATATTAGATATGGTAAATATATGTGTGTTTATAGATAAATAAACTAATGAATGTAATATTAATAAAAATAAAGATATATTAATAGTCAAATTATGTATAAAGTTAATCTCTGGGCCACTGCCTCTTCAGCCGACGAGGTGGGTTATCTGGAATGATTTAAGATGTAAGAAGTTCTTCTAGAGAATTTGGGTGATTGGATTGGGGTTCATGGAATATATGACATCGGGGTGCGGATAATATGTCGTGGGCAAAAGGAATATTGAGATTGTGGAGAATGAGATTGGAGACGTAGAAGAGGGTCACCATGATTTTCCTGCGGATCTTACGACTGGCGAGTTTGGATTCGACGGGTGTTGAAAGGCTTGGTGCTACCCTTCACTTCTAGGGCGTAGATCCAATCTGGTTTTAATATTAAATTATAAGCACGAAGTTGATTATTCAATGTGAGATTGGACCTACGATCCAGAAGACAAAACCGCAACTTGTATCGTTATGAAGTGTCTGTACGTTTAGTTTTGTTTTATATTGCCAGGGGAGTCGTCCTTCATCGTTAAGACCAAAATAACAAACAGTGTTTCATTAAAGATTAAGGCCTTGGTTAAGAATGACTGAAGGACAGGTGCTGCGACGAAGAGTAAAGGTGATATGTACACTTTTCTCTTCGTTAATCCAGATTCCCCATATTCTTAACCAAGATTCGATAAGGAGAAGGTGGTTTTGAGTGTAATTGAATGCAATTCGAGCTTTTTGGTGACCAGATAGGATTGCTTTCTCATCTACCAAGGTGGCTGGTACTGAGAAAGGGTGTTGAGGGATCATATATGTGTAGAAAGGAATGACGAGTATATGATCAAAGATTATTACCGTTAACAAATTTGAAAATCAATTTGATTAATCTCCCGTATTGTATATTCTTGTTATCATGCTAGCATTACTAGGTAGAATCAGCAGGCATATCAAAAGGACTAATACCAATCAGAGAAGGCGTAAAAATTAAAATCACACCTAAAATAATACATCTTTCTATCTTAACATCTTTTAGTAGCTCTATTTGTTCAGTTATACCTAAAAAAAAGTTGAGGAACCACCTTCCTTATCGCACGTTACAGCACCTGGAGCCCGTGAGTGAATCCAAATAAACCGACAGGTAACGAAATCGACCGATGACGATAACTTGAATAAAACTTGGCTGATTTAGTTAATATTTGGTATATACGTTCATTTTACCAATACCCAGAACGAGATCTTTGGATAAGCTTATCCCCAAGAGTTCGCGCACAACGCTCGCGTAAACGTAAACCTCAATTGTACAATTCGAATTTAAGGACGGGAAAAAATTCTAACTTGATTATCTATGAGACAAACAATGTTTTTAAAAAACAAACAGCGACACCGCTATAAAGTGTTAACGATCACTAAAACTCTTTAAGTGGACCTTATCGTTCAAAATAGAGAAATTTTAATCTTCTTCCATTCATCTCTATCAAAGGCTCTTTAAATTTAAATTACCCATTATTAATATAAAAATAATAATATATAATTACAGAAGGGATGGTTTCTTGAATATCCATTGATGAGGTAATTTAAGTAGGACCTTTTACTGAATTGAACAGGTATTTTGGTGTTTAGACTTTGGTATTAAATGGGAGCAGCTTTAAACTGCTACAGTGATTTCCTTAGAAACCTAATTAATTAATTATTTGAAATGAGGGAAAGCTAAGACTTTCCTACCGTAAGAGAATACTTTGTATCTCTTGTCCCTAGCAGGCCTGTGAATCGCTTAGATCGATGTACAAAACCTTGAAGTGAAAATTGGTTGACCAAAATTAAATTTAATTCCATTTAACTTATTTACCTGATTTAGATTTAGAACGGTTCAAACCTTGAGACCAACTCACTTAGATGAATTAGCCTTTTGTTTAGTAGTGCCTTTTAACCACTTCAAAGACTACTTTTTGGGAAAGGGTTTCATACCAACGTTATGTTTGCAATTGGTTGATATTAGCTCAATATTTATTCTTCATTATCACTGTGGTTTTTTCCCGACACTTTCCATTTTCTTAATCGCGAAGGAAAGCACGGCATTATTGATAATGGATGGTAATGTTCATTACCATCCACACAACCACTTTCCTGCACTCTTTCCTGTGAGACGATCCGCTCATTCCATCCTGTAGGTTTGTCGTGTGACTACAATCCCTTCGTTTGATACCATAAACATAATGAAAAGAATATCTCTATCCCATCCACATGAAACTTATCAGTTGACAAGAATGAAGAGGATGGCGCGACGGGATTATCTTGTAAGAATATAATACTGCCGTTCTTTCCTCTTGAACCCCATACACTAACACTCTTTCTTGATGGAATCGGCTTTCCTTACGGAAAGAACGACAGTGGATGGGTCGCTATTGTGATATATAATGAGAGTCGAAGCACAGACATACTAGTAGTCGACGCATTATCACAATACTAGTAAAGTACCGAGTGATAAATCATGTCTCCTTGTTGGCTACTGCACTACGGAGGAGAAGAAAGTGTTTAGTCTGTATTAGACCTTGTGAACTAGACACTACTGCTGAAAGTCACGCACAGATCTCTTGTCCCCCATTACAACTACAACAATAGTAGTAAAGAGCCGTGTGATAGCTTCTAGTCCCTCCTGGGAGGTTTGTCACGAAGAGAAAGCTTTTAGTGTATATTATTTAAGTCTAAGCTTAGTTTTAGTCTATGAAGCTCAAAGAACTAAACCTTCAGAGTCTTTTAGAGGACTTTGGAGCTTATATTATAATTTCGCTTTTTTACAGTAGACTGAGCAACTGTTTTACATTATTATACATAAAGGACAAGTTTATTTACATTATTATATTACAAAAAGTTAAGCAGATTTAACTGATAGGAATAAATATTTAATGTCCGAAGTAAAAATTGTACAGTTTGCCGGCTCTTTTCTTTCTTTATGACGTTAAAAAGGAAAATATTAAGGTAATGAACATTCTGTAGATAAAGAAAATATAGAAATAGATGTTAGTATTTGATCAAGCAAGTTAGGGGCCTCGGGCGGCATCACCTAAACCCTAAACCATGTTAAAGCGTGGTTTTGACACACCCCTTAGGGGATTGGCGTGTTCCGAATTAGGATTCTATTCTCAAGTTCAACAAGTCTATTCTTTTTTACTTCTATCTCCCTTTTATCTCTCAATTTGTCTTTTATTATTTATTCCATCTTTGTACCATCGTGTACTATTTGATAAGTATTATATATTGTAAGTAACTATTGAACATCTTAATTAAGGAACGGTCTTAATCAATCTCCTTTAGATGGGAACCTTGCTTAGAAGAATCCTTTAACTGCCGGTCACAGTGTAAAGAAATAAGTATTTGGGCATAGGTACGTTTAAATACAACTATTGGATACAATATAAACTAGGTGTGCAGTGCAGTTGTCTGCTTGCAATATTGAGCTGAGCGTGCATTTAAATCGTAAACAATAAAGATTTTTATTTTTTTACAGCAGCTGAAATCGGATCAAAAAAAGTAATATTTCTAATTTTTAATTAAACATATTTTCCCACCCTGTTTTTCTATTACACCCCTCCTAAATGAAAATATGTCAAAATTGAACGTAACAACAATAATTGTAGTTTTCAAGAGCTTCCCAACGACATGCATAATGAAGGGCATATACTATTTTAACTTTTGTACCTCGTACCCCTGTGGATCAATTTGGACCATTTCAAATTTTTACCTTCCTGTGGATGGTCACTATGGACGAAATTTTGTGCGGATCTTTTCTGCCGTTCAAGAGGAATATGTGCCCAACCAAATGCAAAGTGTAGTATAAGAAAAATTGATCAGTAACCACCGCACCACATTCAAATTGCACACTCTATTTTGTTGTTTTATTCTGCTGCGCTGGCTTCCGTCACTATCGTAAAGTTTATTTTTATTTTTATTTATTTATTTATTCATTTTTTTTTTTTTTGTAAAATTTATTTTTTTATGTACAGCGATTGTACTATTAAACTAATCTAATCTGAATATCTTGGGTTTAAATTAAAAGGCACTATGGAGTTTCATATTCTGGAGATTAGTACTTTTAAATACTGTAGATTTAAATACTATATGGATATAATTGTTATTTACCTTTGAAAAGGTTTTAATTGACACTTTATGGCATATTAAATAGCGATTGAAAGGTAATCAATAATATTGGCTGTTAAAATATGGTAAGGTCGACTTCAAAGTGCTAATAAGTATGTTAAAACAGTATCTTAGACTTGGAAACACTTGCAGGTTACTACAAGGAAGTTAATTTGGCCAAGCCAAGTCAGGTTTCCACAAGGATCTACCTTGAACCTAGTTTGTTCTTGTTGTAACATGAAGCGTTACTAAGCAAGAAGATACAGAAACCTGCAATTTCATCTTACCAACCTACTTTAAGTAAACTTAATGCCGTAACTTTATACTATGCCAACCCTTACTTCCCTTTCGACACAAACTTTTGATAATCGAAACTGGATTAGGACAAATCAGTTTTGTTGAGAAAACTTCAAACTAATCTTTCCTTAAGATTTAAAGTGATGCACTGTATAAATATTCATGTTTTTTTTCTTCTTCTGTATTCCTTTGAATAGAACCTTGAATAGTTAAAACTGACTTAGTAACAACGGATATGCTAATTTTATCTTCATCTATGTAATATTCAAATACAAAAACCAATTGGTAATTGATTAATTGAATAATTATTATTTGTATTATTTAGCAACTGTAGAAATACAGAGTAATTACAAAGTACATTTAAATATAGACTTATTTTGAAGTCCCATTTTTTTTTTTTTTTTTTTTTTTTTTTTTTTGTCTCGCATGCCCCTTAGCGTTTAATTATTCTGAATCGTACCCTTTAATTCATATTATACTTCTTATACTAATTTTATAACTGATGCTTTCATGATTTTTATCACCTTAAGGGGAAATAGTCCCCTGGGGATATTGTAAAACAGAAGGCAAGGAGGATGTATAGGAGCTGGATAAATCACATCATTAATATTTTTCTACATTAATGTCAGATAATATTGTAAAGAAGAGAAAGGTAGATATAGGCGAAGTATTGTAAGAATTGGATAAATTGCTACGTCTAAAATGCATTCAAAAAATAAAAAATATATTCTCTCTTTCGTTCATTGTAAAATCTCTTTCATTAATAGATTTATAGGATAATTTAAAACTCGTATAAACTTATACTTGAATACAGTTCGATTAAAAAATACGAACGTGTTCTTCGCTAGTCTATTTTATTCGAAAGCTTTATTCACGAATAATAATATATATTCAGGTGCAAGCTATGTAAAAACATTCGCTGGACAAACATGGAAAAGGGACAGAACAAATATGGAGGTTTAGGAAAGCCTTACTAGCCCTATTGTAAACAGAATAGGAACAAATAGAAGAAGCGGAAGCAATAAGGCCCCCATACACGGTCAAAATGTTTGCGCAAACATTTTGACCGTGTATGGGGCTGTTTGATGTTTGCGCAAACATCATGTTTAACCTGTATGGCCTAAATTTGCCCGACATCAGGTTTTCGCAAAATGATCGTGTTTGGGAGCCTTTACTCAAACAACATTAAGCGATTAAATCATTTGTTTAATGGAGTACCCCAGTCAAACTATCACTGGACTATAAAGCGCTAAGGCCCCCATACACGATCAAACATTTTGCGCAAACCTGATGACAGGCAAATTTAGGCCATACATGTCAAGTAACATGTTTACGCAAACATCAATAGCCCCATACACGGTCAAAATGTTTGACCGTGTATGGGGGCCTTATGGACTTCAGAATTGAGTCCACTCATTTAAAAAATGAAAATTAGGATGCGGGAAAAACATCCATGAGCTAAACTAAGGTATCTAATATGTTCTTTTTATTTAGAGAACACTTGTAGAGCAAATTAAATAGTTCGGTACATTTCTCACTCCTAATTCTAAAACAAAGCTGCATTTTCTGAGCTCATACTTTTATTCAATTTAAGATGAGAGTTGTTAGCTCTAAAATCTGTGCCATGGCTTAAAAAAGATTCCTATGAGAGTGTTCCATGTGTTCTCTAGGCCAACAGGAAACCCTTCTTCATTTTATAGCAGAATGTCAGGCTTACGCTTCTTTTAGAGTAGAGAATATTAGTTAATTTTTATGTTTTTGGTAGTATTCATATTACGGAAAGTTTAAATTTTAGTTTAAATCAATTTATAATTAAAATTAACAAGGGGAGACAGACAGAGAAAAATAGACTTCAGCGCCAAGACTCGAACCACGGACTCCCCATATTTCCAGTACAGGTGCTCTAGCCAATTACACTACACTGAAGGATAATTTCCTCTGTCGATATCGATACCTAGTCCCGAATTAAGCTTTCAAATTTTTCTACAAGAAATGAAGTCAACATTAACGACAATAGAACTGGACCAAGAAATACCGCTTGTAATTATAAAGTACGCAATTAGGATCTGTAACTAGGTCCGTGGTTCGAGTCCTGGCGCTGAAGTCTATTTTTCTCTGTCTGTCTCTCCTTGTAAATAGTAATTATAATTTGATTTATATATATATACTAGCCGGTCTCGGCTGACCTACGGTCAGCCTGCGTCCGTCTAGTGGCCGGGTACTTATATTTGGTTGTTGNTGTAAAATATATTTTAATTTGTATTTCATCCCGTTTATTTATTTATTATTTAATATATGTAATTATAAATTTTAATACGCTTTTACAATATTAGTTCCTAAATTACTGCCTACACAAACATAGCATTTTCAAATCATATTCAATATATATTGTAGCTATGGGAGAGTTAGCTTGGGAAGTTTAAGGTGGCAGCCCCTCCAACAAGCTAAGGGATAATGAGTCAATATCTCTCAAGTCTGAAAACAATCGATTAAATGTACACAAAGGAAAGAAACAGGACGGACTTAACGATCGTTGGCCTGGCAGGAAATAACACTACTGCTTATAGAACATGGAATATTATCGGTATAGCAGGTAAGGGGCATAAGCTAGTAGAGAAGACCAGGAAAACACAGTGAAAATCGTGACACTGATGGAAACCAAGAAGAAAGGACAGGGATGTGAGATGTGAGAAAGAGTAATGAGTAATTGATGGATTTATGCTGATTTATTCAGGAGTACCAAGAAATCAAGTGCAGCTTTTCTTTCACAATAAGACGAAGTTAATAGCATATGTGACTGGAGAGTTGTTAACAAAATAATATTGTTTAATACAAAGAAGTAAAAGGATGAGGAAGTCCTGACAGTCGAGAGAGAGCAACTGTGAGATCCAGGAAACGAAAGAGGAACTAGATGCTGAGCTGAAGGAAATGAAGCTAGGCAAAGCAGGAAGACATGATGCAGCTGCAGGAGGATATGATGCAGTTGCAACAGGATATGATGCCGTTGCACCAGAGCTCCTAAGATACAAGGAAGAAGATGGCGATAATCTATTGCTGAAGGAAATAAATATTGCATGGAATGAAGCTGTAATACCTAAGGATTGGTAGTTAAAGGTAATAATACCTATGTTTATAAAGGATAACCGTGCTTGTGAAAACAAACGGCTCATATCCTAATGGATGATGTTTTAAAAAAAATGCAATAGAGATATGCGTCTCTCTCTAAAGGTGGGGAATTGGATGATAAATTCTATAAAGATGTCAGTGCTGGTCTATGACTATGACATAGTCATTTTGGGAGCTTCAGCTGTAAGAAAACATGAAAGTTTGGGCAGCAGCATTATACTAAGGAAAGGCCTGATAATTAAAAACTGAGAGTATAGTAATCAGAAGTGAAGAGACCCGGCACAAGATAACGTTTTAGCCGAGCGTTTTTAAAAAAGTTGAGGACTTGAGGAGTGCCTTTAAGCAGTACGGACAGAAAACCTGTCAAGGACCTAAATGCAAGAACTGATGCAACTGGGAGGCTGTACTATGCCTCAGCAGCTAATTTTTTGGTAAGAAGGAAGTTAAAACCCCTACAAAAATTGTAGTTTATAAGTCGACCTATGTGCCAACTCTTACATATGGGGGTCACACTCTAAAAAGTGAAGACTGCTGAAATGAGCTTTCTAAGGAGAATAGCAGGGAAGACAGGTATGGACCGAGTTACAAACCAAAAATCAGAACGAGTCGTCAAGCGGATCCCTGTCAGATGGGGTAGACAGATAGAATGTGAGGTGGTACCAAAGCACGCTGTTGAGGTTAGGTGCGAATGAAGACGATATGGCTAGGCACCCTGGTTGTGTATGAAAAATGAGAAATCACGCTAAAAAAACGCTGGGATAGTGGCGTCATATAGAGTGCGATGACGTTGCCTTTGTGCGTTTTCTACACTGATAGTTAGGAGAGGAAAAATAAGTTAACAAATTTTAACATTTAAATCAGTTGCAGCTGTTATGGTATTTTAAGTCATGAGTTCAGCTTCAATTATATTATGCATCTTATTTATTTATTTATTTATTTTTCACTAGTAAATGTAAAGATAAATTAATTATATAATTCAAAAATTCAATTTTTATAAGTTTTTGGTTGTATTCATACTACGGAACGTTTAAATTTTAATTTAAATGAAATTATAATTACTATTTACAAAGGGAGACAGGCAGAGAAAAACAGACTTTAGCGCTGGGACCCGAACCACGGACCTCCCCCCTCATTTCCAGTGTGCGGGAGTTCTAGTCCCGGCGCTGAAGTCTATTTTTCTCTGTCTGTCTCTATATAATTCAACTTACACTTATTTTTTACTCTTATTTATATTACCTTATACGAATTGTATATTTATATTATAAAATATAATACAATACATCAATGGAATTACATCAATAGCATTATGGAAGGGAAAACAAACCTACAGTAAAATCTATATACAGTAAAATCCAAGTTATTAGCAATTAAAAGTTTAACAATATAATATCCAACACAAAGTCCAAGCTTAACTGATAATATATTTATAAATATCATAGCCACAGTATCAATAAACTACATTCTAAAATAAACTCAAACTGACAATACGTCAAAACTCTATATGTACCTAATCATAAGGTGACAATTTAATAACATTTGACATCCTACATCTTTAAGCTTCCTAATCTTGTCCGCAGTTGGCTCTAAGTTGATCTGCATGCATCCTCCGTTCCTTCCCCCCTACACTAACTATATAATGATAACTCACCTGTTCTTTTTAATATTTTCCCTCTGGTATATCCCTTCCCATCTTTACCTAATGCCCAAACTGAACCACCTTCTTCAAACTCTTCATTTTTTATCATGATAAAGTGTTTGCTTTGTCACTCCTAAATCCAAATTTTGTCTTACGTCTGGACGTAATAAATCTAACCTATTCCTTAACCTGTGCCCTAATAAAAGTTCGGCAAGTGTCCGCCCTGTTGATTTACTAGGTGTGCTCCGATAGGATAATAGAAATTCTTGTAACCTTTGTTCCGTTTGTTTACTGGTTCCTCTGGCAGCTTTCATCCTTTCCTTGAATGTTTGAACCACTCGATCTGCTTGCCCATTTGACCTAGGATGGTAGGGTGTGGTACATATATGTTTTTTCCCGTTGTCCCTGCACCATTCATCAAAGCCAAAAGACGTAAATTGAGGGCCATAATCATATACATATTTAGCTTTTGGGTAAACCAAACCTCCCAAACGTTTCTCTGAGCTAGTCTGAGGATAGTTTTTGTGGTATAGGTGCTACTTATTGGCAATACCTCTTCTCCATTTAGAATAAGCATCCACAACTAGCCATGATTTTTCTTAAAAAGGCCCGACGTAATCAATATGAACTCTTGACCATGGTTCTGCAGGGATGGTCCATGAGAACTTTCTTGCCTGCTCAGCCACCTCTATTTGCAAGTATGCATATTTAAGGTCAATAACATAATAATAATTTGTTCCATTAAGCTTCGTGAAAAGTCTTCAAACTTTGGCAATGGATGTTTTTCTGGTAGCACGTATGGGTTGATAGTAACCTTAAAGTTCGCGCAGAGACTAATTTTACCATTCGGCTTTACCACAACCACTATTGGAGAAGCCCTCGTAATGGGTTCCTTGGTTACGTCCACTGACTCAATTATACCTTCGTCCTCCAGCTTTTGCAACTATTCTTCAACTCTAGGTCTAAGCGCAAAAGGTATCGGCCATGACTTTACATACTTTCCGTATTGCAATTTTTCTAAGAAATATATTTGCTTCGTGCCCTTTGATTTTTCCTACCCCCGGTGATGTCAAACATGTTAATTTCTGTAATTCCTCGACCATTTTCTCCTGTAAATTTTGATATTGTTTTCCTCATTTTCCTTTCTCTCTTGTTTTACTGTACCGACTCTTGCCCCTGATTGATTTGGCAAATTAAAAGCCAACACCCAGTTAAGCCCGAACAACGGAATATCGTCTTTTTTCATAACATATACCCGTTCCTTTCTTTTCCCAAATGCTGAAACCGTAACCTTTGTTTTACCCAAAGTCTGTACAGGTACATCTGTATACGTGGTTAACCCTCTCGTATCTGCTAATTTTGGTGCCCCTACTGCTTTGTTATATTTATAAAATATATTATATTTATATTTATAAAACAAGCTATACGTATAATTAATGTATCAAGAACAAAAGAAATTGTTTAATATTTTAATTTTTTAAAACAATAGTTTTTAGTAAAAACATGATCGTTTCCAAATAATTTTATTTTTTATTATATTATAATAAATATATGTATACCAGTATGAAAAAATGAAATATCTACT
>KZ653926.1:1944-14873 GCA_001010745.2 Gerris buenoi | reverse complement strand
CTTCGAGAAGACGATCTTGATCTAAACCTTCTGTTATCAGGGTGGTTAAAATTCATTTTGGATAGGAGTTGTTTGATTTCGGCAATTTCATTTTGAAGTTTTAAATTTTGTAAGGTTAGTTCGTGTATAGCGTTCTGAGTTACTAATAGGTTGGATGAAGGGGAAGATGCATGTGGGGAAGCAACAGAAAAAACATTTTGAGGTTGACGTTGTTGTTGACAGACTTCGTAAACCTTGTCAGCTAGAGGTAAAATATCTTGAATATTATTTTTTCCACTAGCTGTGACAGCAGTCTGAACCATAGTTGGTAGTTTTCTCAACCATAATTTAGTAATTAATTCATCTGTAACTAAAGATGAAGAACCCGCTAACAATTTAAGTGAACGATAAAAAGTTGATGGATTCTTATCGCCCATATCCTCACCTGATAATAGCTGTTCTATTCTTTTGCTTTCGGTTATCGAATGTCGTTCTATCAGAGCCTTTTTTAATACAGTGTACGGATTATCTAGTGGAGGATGTTGTAAAATGTCATAAACAGTTAATGCGACTTCTTGTGGGAGTGAGCCAACAACATGATCGTACTTCGTTTTCTCGACTGTAATATTACGTGAACTAAACTGGGCTTCAACTGTAATAAACCATACAGCGGGACTGGTGGTCCAAAATGGAGGTAGTTTAATACTAACAGCGTTAATCTTGGTCGACATTTAATAAATTTTGCATTTTCCGAAAAAAAAAAACAACAAAAACAAACAATTTTGACAGTTCAAAATCAAATAAGTAAAAAGAGAGAGGAAGATATTGGTGATGGCTCTTGGATGGAGTTCTGCTGATGGTTGTAAATGATTCTATCAGTAGAACTCCATCCATGAGCCGTCACTACAAGTCTCCAAGAATCAAGATGATTTGTAACATCGTGGAGCAAATGCGTCGTGCATCGTGGTGCTATTTGGGTTTTCTTAGAGAACTATGTGGGATCATATTAATGATGGTCCTTCAGTGGAGTGATGCTAATAGGTGATAATGGTTTTTTTATCAGTAGCACTCCACTCAAATGCCGTCATTAAACTTCTTCAAGAAACAGTCCGGGTTTCAGCAGCAATCTACACACAAGTATTTACTCATAAAGTTATATTGTGTACGTAGTTTACTGTAGTGGAATATTATTATCTTTATTTTATATACTGATTTTATTATACTGATTTCCTTGATGATTTTACTAAATTTCATTGAACACATTAAATGCATTTTTGTTATAAATCATAATTAGTCTTACAGGACTAACCGAATATAATGTTTTAGGCTTTATTATAGATGACCACGAGGGATGTTCTTTAAGACCATAATGTGTGTAGAGGTTCTGTGACAACTAAAAGGATTATATTTACATACCACTATTGAAGATATCTGAGATCACCCAAAAAGAAGATATTGGTGATGGCTCTTGGATGGAGTTCTGCTGAAGGTTGTAAATGATTCTATCAGTAGAACTCCATCCACGAGCCGTCACTACAAGTCTCCAGGAATCAAGAACATTTGTAACATCGTGGTGCAGAGGTGCTATGATAGCTATTTGGGTTTTCTTAGAGAACCATGTGGGATCATATTAATGATGGCCCTTCAGTGGAGTGATGCTAATAGGTGATTATGGTTTTTTTATCAGTAGCACTCCACTCAAATGCCGTCATTAAACTTCTTCAAGAAACAATCTGGGTTTCAGCAGCAATATGCACACAAGTATTTACTCATAAAGTTTTATTGTGTACGTAGTTTATTGTAGCGGAATAATATTATCATTTTTTTTTTTTTTATATACAAATTGTACTATACCTATTTTCTTGATGATTTTACTAAATTTCATTGAACACATTAATTGCATTTTTATTAAAAATCATCATAGGTCTTACAGGACTAACCGAATATAAAGTTTTAGGCTTTATAGATGAACACGAGGGATGTTCTTTAAGACCATAATGTGAGTAGAGGTTCTATGACAACTAAAAGGATTATATTTACATACCACCATTGAAGATATCCGAGATCACCCATGAGGAAGATATTGGTGATGGCTCTTGGATGGAGTTCTGCTGAAGGTTGTACATGATTCTCTCAGTAGAACTCCATCCTCGAGCCGTCATTAAAAAACTTCATGAAGCGAAAAGATGTTTCCAGTTGCACTCTTCACACCAATATTAGCTTTTGACAATATTCGTTTAGTTTATTTCATTTTTTTTTTTTAATAAAAGATATTCGTTGTTAAAATTGTTAGATATTTGCATTATTTGTTAGTTTTCGCATAAAAAACACACACAAGATATAAGATTTCTGTTTGAAGCCTAATGTTTTGTGATTTTGCAAGTTTTGATACTCACTGACTGACTCATAGAAATTCTTAGGCACTTCTAGCAATCCTACAAACTTGAAATTTTGTATATAGGTAAATGTACCAAAAAAGGAAAAATTAAAAAAAAAAAAAAAAAAAAAAAAAACTAGTGCTACCTATCATAAACAGCTTGGTTTTCTGGTTAAATTCGCGTCACGAAGGGGATTAAGTCCGACGTTTCGCTTCCACTACTGAAAGCATCTTCAGGGATGTGGTGTATTGTGATGTTTACTTGAAGCAAACACAGGTTATACAGACGGCATATTTATACTACTTTCCTAGACTCAGGATTTAACGAGAGTTCCTTTACTTGGAGTAACCCTTAGTCGGGATGATTCAATCGTTTGCGCTGCCTTCGGCGGTGTTCCTCTGTCGGGTAGGTGGTATAAGTACCCAGCAAATTAGTGCTACCTTGTAGAGAACATCAAAACTAAAGTACTCTTTTTGTCTCATTAATAGTATTATTTTGTGGAATAAGTATGGATGAGCTTTCAGAAGCTCGATAAATGTATACATACGATTTGTGTTCATCCATAGACGAACACCAGATAATTGTTTAGTTCAATCAAACACACGTGTACTATTATTTCTTTTCATAGACTCTTATTCTATTTGCAGCCCTTAAGACAGACTAAAAGTGATAGAGACTGGGCTCTGCTCATATGAGTAGCTGACATTCAAAACGAACAAGAAGATAAGAAATGAAAAATTACTTACAAAAAAAAGTGAAATCTCAACAAATACTTGTGTAAAAAAAAATAAAATAATAATAATAAGCCAAGTATCGCGTAAAAAGTTGTGCCATCATAGGTTTAGCCAAGTCTCCCCTTGTCCGAGTTCTACTAGGTCTAATCCATTCAGTACAAGTAAATGAAAATGAAGTCGTTTATCTGTCCCTCCATTCTATTCTCTATCCCTCACAAACTCGAACATTTTATTTCCCAAATAACTTTATACATTTAAATTTATAAACATATTGTGACAGCAACTACGCAGCACAATGATGTGAGCAGTTTACTGGATGGATTAGACCAAGTATAATTACTCGGACAATGAGGAGACTTGGCTAATCCTATGATGACAAAGGCACAACTTTTTACCCGATACTTGCCTTATTTTTACTTAAGTATTTTAGTTGGTATTCTAAATACTTGGTAGTTTTTAAACAGTATACAAGGTTTTATTCACAATTAGGATATAAATGTTTATCCTGTTGTGAAAATAATCCATGGTGATTTTTTTATAATTGTTAATTATTCGTTTAATACTAATTAAGCATTGCTGTTATCGAAAATTATACAGTTTCTGAGAAATTGTGATATTTGTAAATGTTGCGGGATCAGGATTGATTCACCATCATATAGGATTATTCTTACAGTAAATTGTGATATTTTGACAGATCCAGATTGATTCCCCATCGTATAGGATTATTCTTACAGTAAATTGTGATATTTGTAAATGTTGAGGGATCAGGATTGATTTACCATCATATAGGATTATTCTTACAATAAATTGTGATATTTGTAAATGTTGAGGCATCAGGATTGATTCACCATCATGTAGGGTTATTCTTACAGTAAATTGTGCTATTTGTAAATATTGGGGGATCAGAATTGATTCCCTATCACATAGGATTATTCTTACAGTAAATTGTGATGTTTGTAAATGTTGAGGGATCAGGATTGATTCCCCATCATATAGGATTATTCTTACAATAAATTGTGATATTTGTAAATGTTGAGGCATCAGGATTGATTCACCATCATGTAGGGTTATTCTTACAGTAAATTGTGCTATTTGTAAATATTGGGGGATCAGAATTGATTCCCTATCACATAGGATTATTCTTACAGTAAATTGTGATGTTTGTAAATGTTGAGGGATCAGGATTGATTCCCCATCATATAGGATTATTCTTACAATAAATTGTGATATTTGTAAATGTTGAGGCATCAGGATTGATTCACCATCATGTAGGGTTATTCTTACAGTAAATTGTGCTATTTGTAAATATTGGGGGATCAGAATTGATTCCCTATCACATAGGATTATTCTTACAGTAAATTGTGATGTTTGTAAATGTTGAGGGATCAGGATTGATTCCCCATCATATAGGATTATTCTTACAATAAATTGTGATATTTGTAAATGTTGAGGCATCAGGATTGATTCACCATCATGTAGGGTTATTCTTACAGTAAATTGTGCTATTTGTAAATATTGGGGGATCAGAATTGATTCCCTATCACATAGGATTATTCTTACAGTAAATTGTGATGTTTGTAAATGTTGAGGGATCAGGATTGATTCCCCATCATATAGGATTATTCTTACAATAAATTGTGATATTTGTAAATGTTGAGGCATCAGGATTGATTCACCATCATGTAGGGTTATTCTTACAGTAAATTGTGCTATTTGTAAATATTGGGGGATCAGAATTGATTCCCTATCACATAGGATTATTCTTACAGTAAATTGTGATGTTTGTAAATGTTGAGGGATCAGGATTGATTCCCCATCATATAGGATTATTCTTACAATAAATTGTGATATTTGTAAATGTTGAGGCATCAGGATTGATTCACCATCATGTAGGGTTATTCTTACAGTAAATTGTGCTATTTGTAAATATTGGGGGATCAGAATTGATTCCCTATCACATAGGATTATTCTTACAGTAAATTGTGATGTTTGTAAATGTTGAGGGATCAGGATTGATTCCCCATCATATAGGATTATTCTTACAATAAATTGTGATATTTGTAAATGTTGAGGCATCAGGATTGATTCACCATCATGTAGGGTTATTCTTACAGTAAATTGTGCTATTTGTAAATATTGGGGGATCAGAATTGATTCCCTATCACATAGGATTATTCTTACAGTAAATTGTGATGTTTGTAAATGTTGAGGGATCAGGATTGATTCCCCATCATATAGGATTATTCTTACAATAAATTGTGATATTTGTAAATGTTGAGGCATCAGGATTGATTCACCATCATGTAGGGTTATTCTTACAGTAAATTGTGCTATTTGTAAATATTGGGGGATCAGAATTGATTCCCTATCACATAGGATTATTCTTACAGTAAATTGTGATGTTTGTAAATGTTGAGGGATCAGGATTGATTCCCCATCATATAGGATTATTCTTACAATAAATTGTGATATTTGTAAATGTTGAGGCATCAGGATTGATTCACCATCATGTAGGGTTATTCTTACAGTAAATTGTGCTATTTGTAAATATTGGGGGATCAGAATTGATTCCCTATCACATAGGATTATTCTTACAGTAAATTGTGATGTTTGTAAATGTTGAGGGATCAGGATTGATTCCCCATCATATAGGATTATTCTTACAATAAATTGTGATATTTGTAAATGTTGAGGCATCAGGATTGATTCACCATCATGTAGGGTTATTCTTACAGTAAATTGTGCTATTTGTAAATATTGGGGGATCAGAATTGATTCCCTATCACATAGGATTATTCTTACAGTAAATTGTGATGTTTGTAAATGTTGAGGGATCAGGATTGATTCCCCATCATATAGGATTATTCTTACAATAAATTGTGATATTTGTAAATGTTGAGGCATCAGGATTGATTCACCATCATGTAGGGTTATTCTTACAGTAAATTGTGCTATTTGTAAATATTGGGGGATCAGAATTGATTCCCTATCACATAGGATTATTCTTACAGTAAATTGTGATGTTTGTAAATGTTGAGGGATCAGGATTGATTCCCCATCATATAGGATTATTCTTACAATAAATTGTGATATTTGTAAATGTTGAGGCATCAGGATTGATTCACCATCATGTAGGGTTATTCTTACAGTAAATTGTGCTATTTGTAAATATTGGGGGATCAGAATTGATTCCCTATCACATAGGATTATTCTTACAGTAAATTGTGATGTTTGTAAATGTTGAGGGATCAGGATTGATTCCCCATCATATAGGATTATTCTTACAATAAATTGTGATATTTGTAAATGTTGAGGCATCAGGATTGATTCACCATCATGTAGGGTTATTCTTACAGTAAATTGTGCTATTTGTAAATATTGGGGGATCAGAATTGATTCCCTATCACATAGGATTATTCTTACAGTAAATTGTGATGTTTGTAAATGTTGAGGGATCAGGATTGATTCCCCATCATATAGGATTATTCTTACAATAAATTGTGATATTTGTAAATGTTGAGGCATCAGGATTGATTCACCATCATGTAGGGTTATTCTTACAGTAAATTGTGCTATTTGTAAATATTGGGGGATCAGAATTGATTCCCTATCACATAGGATTATTCTTACAGTAAATTGTGATGTTTGTAAATGTTGAGGGATCAGGATTGATTCCCCATCATATAGGATTATTCTTACAATAAATTGTGATATTTGTAAATGTTGAGGCATCAGGATTGATTCACCATCATGTAGGGTTATTCTTACAGTAAATTGTGCTATTTGTAAATATTGGGGGATCAGAATTGATTCCCTATCACATAGGATTATTCTTACAGTAAATTGTGATGTTTGTAAATGTTGAGGGATCAGGATTGATTCCCCATCATATAGGATTATTCTTACAATAAATTGTGATATTTGTAAATGTTGAGGCATCAGGATTGATTCACCATCATGTAGGGTTATTCTTACAGTAAATTGTGCTATTTGTAAATATTGGGGGATCAGAATTGATTCCCTATCACATAGGATTATTCTTACAGTAAATTGTGATGTTTGTAAATGTTGAGGGATCAGGATTGATTCCCCATCATATAGGATTATTCTTACAATAAATTGTGATATTTGTAAATGTTGAGGCATCAGGATTGATTCACCATCATGTAGGGTTATTCTTACAGTAAATTGTGCTATTTGTNCGTAAAAGTTCAAAAACAAGAAAACTTTGAACCAGCTTGGACGGGTGTATATTGGTCGGAAAATTTCGATCGGTTTAATAAATTGTTTGTCTTGGGATCTTTTATTTGACATCACAAAAAAAAATTGGAAGAATTTTTAAAAAAAATTATTTATTTATTTATTTTTTACGAAAATCGGATATTGGACGTTTATTTTAGATTCCAACATTCTGCAGTATCACCTAATATTTAATTAAACAACAAAATTGCATAGAAATTGTATATAAAGTGACTTATTAATACATTTGAATAAAATTGCATATTATGTAACAGATTTAAATAACCTTATTGATTTCGTGTACCCTCATAAATAAAAATAATATTAGTGAGCAAGCAGCCAATGAGCGACATTAAAAATTGCAATGAAATAAATAAAATATTATTAGAAAAGTAAAATGGATCACAAAGTATATGTTCTAATTCGGATACTAAAGTTGATATCGAAATTAATTCTGGGGGATCTTATATAGAGGTGTCAATGTTGAATTCTGTAAGCCAGTCAGTGTACCATATCATAGGTTAACTTTGAAAGAAAGTGCAGTTGTCATGTAAATGAAAAATTTTAATTTCACTAATGAATGCATTAGTTAGTAGAACAAAACTTATAATAGATAAGGTATCTAAATAATAATACTTACAAGAATAACATGAACCCCGCGCGAAGCGTGGGGCGAATGCTTGTTATTAAATAAAATGTAGAGAATATTAAAGTGTGAATCTAAATTATTTTTTAAAATGTATCACTTTACAACTCGATATTGGAACCAAGTTCCTTATGGCACGTAACACCGTGCCATAAGCCCGGGAGTGAATCCGAAAATAACCACTGTTATAAACCAACCGTTAATTCCAATTTCATATATTCGATGAGACAAACAACTTTTATTAATAATTTTGTTTAAATTAAATCAAGTTATAATTATTAGTAACAATGGGAAATAGACAGAGAAAAACAGACTCCGGTACCGGGACTCGAACCACGGAACCAATGTGCCGGAGTAGGTTTTTCTCTGTCTATTTCCCATTGTTAATAATAATTATAACTTGATTTAATTTAAAATTTAAACTCTCCGTAGTATGAATACTACCAAAAACTTAAAAAATAATTTTGTTTAGTAAAACTAACACCGAAACTGCTATGAAGTGATAAAAATCGCTACATTTATCAAAGCGGACCTAAATATTTAAAATAGAGAAAGCAACGTTTTTACCGTTATCTTACGTTCTAACATAACGACTTTAATAAAAATTTATACACATCGTCTTAAGTATAATTGAAACAGGCATGTAAAATTTCATCCTGATACAAGCAGAAGTTTCTGTGTAGGGAAGTGTTAAGGTGCGTTTACACCTGACATTTATTGCATGACATTTATGTCAGACAGAAATCTCAGTAGGGTCAACACCGAAAATTTATGTCTGAGATTTATGTTTCTACTCTCAGCTATAACTGTCGGCACTTCTATAACAACAGATGTAAACACCGATTATTATATTTTTCGTACATTTATTGCAAATTTAAGCTTTGCAAGAAGTGTCGGACGTTTATATCTCCGACATAAATCTCAAGCAATTTCTCTCAGATGTAAACACGCAAAGCAATTTCTGCCTGACACTTGACATTTATTGCCGGAGAGAAGTGTCAGGTGTAAACGCACCTTTACATTTTATAATATTTTAAATTCGTAGGTCGGGTAGGTAGAGAAAAATCCTATTTCCTACCAACTACAACCATACTCTTTAACTATAAACTTATCATAATTAACTTTTTTTTATCAATAATGAATTCATATTTATTGCAAGGCGCTTGCTTCAATGATAAAAATAATGCTTTCCTTTTAATTTTGCATTAACTCCGCTAAGTGCAAATAGTTAGTAACTTTTAATTTAGTCTCTTTTCTGACTCTACCATGTATAAGTAGTTAGCATCGTATACNATATAGGTATGGCGCAATTGGTTAAGTATCTGGCTTTCACCCAGGAGCCCCAGGTTCGATCCCAGCTTATGGCGCATTAATTTTTAACGTTATAAATCATTTAGAGGTGAGTTGTCGTCGTCGGGACACTACTCGATTATATAAAAGATAAAACCTTTGAAGATCTCCGATGGATCATGTAGTGATGGGTCCAAACAACAATCAAATTTACATTACTTGAAAACTATGCTGTATCAGACAAAAAAAGCAAAACTTTTATGTAGGATTTGAAAAGACATTTTATTTAAGCCTTTATTCGATATTAATATGTTATAAAACATAATGAAACCTAATAAAACATTTTTTATATTAGGAGTTTATTCGATATGGGTACATAATATAATTTTATAATATAATTTAATTTATATTTTTTTTGTCCATAGATATAAATATTTGTAATTATTTTCATTTTATACTTTTTTTCCTCTTATAAATACTTTCTTAAGCTTATTGTATTTGATCTTTTATTATTAAATACTAATTTAAATATGTATTAGAGTATGATGTACACTAATTAAATATCTATAATCATACATAATATTATTATGGCAATATTTGAATATTTTTTCATTTCATACATTCCGAAAACCAAATTCCACCATAACTGCTTTTGTGTGTTTATTTTGTGTTTATATGTGTGAGTGCCTGCCGCCACCAGGCTGACTTTATAGGCGTGAAACTGAGTTATAATAGTATACCTACCTAAGTAAGAGCTATAATATAGATAATATTAANTGCGTTTACACCTGACATTTATTGCATGACATTTATGTCAGACAGAAATCTCAGTAGGGTCAACACCGAAAATTTATGTCTGAGATTTATGTTTCTACTCTCAGCTATAACTGTCGGCACTTCTATAACAACAGATGTAAACACCGATTATTATATTTTTCGTACATTTATTGCAAATTTAAGCTTTGCAAGAAGTGTCGGACGTTTATATCTCCGACATAAATCTCAAGCAATTTCTCTCAGATGTAAACACGCAAAGCAATTTCTGCCTGACACTTGACATTTATTGCCGGAGAGAAGTGTCAGGTGTAAACGCACCTTTACATTTTATAATATTTTAAATTCGTAGGTCGGGTAGGTAGAGAAAAATCCTATTTCCTACCAACTACAACCATACTCTTTAACTATAAACTTATCATAATTAACTTTTTTTTATCAATAATGAATTCATATTTATTGCAAGGCGCTTGCTTCAATGATAAAAATAATGCTTTCCTTTTAATTTTGCATTAACTCCGCTAAGTGCAAATAGTTAGTAACTTTTAATTTAGTCTCTTTTCTGACTCTACCATGTATAAGTAGTTAGCATCGTATACTTAGCAGTGTGATTTTATAATTTATATTTAATGAAAAAAGTAAGGAACTTCGTGCCTATCGGTTGTCCCGTGACATCGCACGTATTTTTTTTCTAAAATGTGAAATTTATCAATATTGTAACACACTGGTCATTCCAAATATATTGTACATTTTTTTTTTTTCGTATTACCCTTAAAAACGTTTTATAAATACCATATAAGTTCTTTGAAATTATAGTTTGCTCTAAAGAGGAGTGTGCATTTCTTCAAATGCTTTTTTAACATTATGTTTGCGCAAAAATGTTGACCGTGTTTGGGGCTGTTTAGTGTTTGCGCAAATGTTTGACGTGTATGGCCTAAATTTGCCGGACATCAGTTTCGCGCAAAATAATTGATCGAGTATGGGGGCCTTTAGATAAAGATTTCTCAGTTCACTCCAGTGGAATATTAGTGATAGTCTTTATGTGGAGTACAACTATTGAAGTTGTTTTCAACTTATATGAAAGCCTAGAAGGGGATTATATTTAAACTAGCCGTTGGGCCCGCGGTAACGGGCAGAATAATAAATATGGTTGAGAAAAAGAGCTGAGAGATAATTAGTTATAATTAAAATAGATATTTAAAGAGATATTTACTGTTTAAATAGTAAGTTTTATGCAGTTNTGTAGGGTTATTCTTACAGTAAATTGTGCTATTTGTAAATATTGGGGGATCAGAATTGATTCCCTATCACATAGGATTATTCTTACAGTAAATTGTGATGTTTGTAAATGTTGAGGGATCAGGATTGATTCCCCATCATATAGGATTATTCTTACAGTAAATTTTGATAAAATGTGCTATTAAAATAAAATTGAATTTTGAAAACACGTTATAACTATCATATCAAAAACACTACATAGAGCAATTTCTTGTAATGCAAACATTTTGTGCATAGTTTAGTATCGCCAGAGAGATGGGTTTTTTTCTCCTTCTCTATTTGGTACAAAGATTTTTTTTTTTTCTGTGAATACCTCCAGATCAATTCTCTATACACATCTAGGAATTAAAAAACGTATCTTTAACAATAGATGAGGCAAGGAGTTTGAACGGGCTTCAGCATTGTTTGGCTTTAGTGTCTATTTTCTATCACAGCGTATGCTTTATATTTCAGCTTGTTCAACGATTGTACTTTGATGCATTTAGAATACTAAAAAATAGATAATTGGTAAAAACTAATCAACGTTTCAAAACAATATATTATTATTATTTTATTTTATTAGTCCGTCTGTCCTTTGGTGTCGTTTGTCCGTTGGCTTGTTTCAATTCATTATTATTTTATTATTATTTTATATATTTATATTTATATCTACATATATATAANGAAATACTTCGATCCATGTTGCGTATTAAATTTTATCTACGACTAGTGCACCATGGGTGATAGCTATTAAGTTTGTAGGTATAAAAGTTTTACCTACAAATTCAAGTAATTTAAACACCTTAAACTGATATTTATTTACTTGATTTATTAAAATAACAATTTTTATACTAAATATACGCGTTTACAACAAACACTTTCAATAGTTTGTTATTAATTTAAAGACTTTGTATGATAACCTAAAGTAACCTTCCCGAAAAATTAGGTATAAACACCAGAAAAACTTTACTACCAACATAATACTTGAAAAAATACCTTTTAAGTTGGTATGATTGTTTTTTTTTTTACTCCCATGGGAGGGAAGTAACACTTCCCTCCCTGTTNTATATATAGGGTTGGTGGGGGAAAGGTCCACACTTTTTGGTTTAAGGCTAAATTTAAGCATTTGCTCTTCTTTTTAATAACTTCCAAATAACCGGTGAATTATGGCCAACAATCTATCAACAATACTCCATCTCTCATTGCTCCAAAAATGTCAACATTTTATTTTTTCAGTAAGTTACCATATAACAAGAACAGAAAAGCTTGTCGGTATTTCTCGACATATCACTCCAACAGAAACTTTGCAAAGGACTCCACTCGCAAAGTCGGTGACTTATTTACTCACACTTAAGATGTCATACCTAACAATAAGCTGTCTAATGTAATTTATCGAATTGATTAAGATAAAGTATAAAGGGATAAGGTATGTATTAGCACCCGAGGCATAGTCGAGGGAGATAATAAGTGCAAATAGTTAGTAACTTTTAATTTAGTCTCTTTTCTAACTCTACCATGTATAAGTAGTTAGCATCGTATACTTAGCAGTGTGATTTTATAATTTATATTTAATGAAAAAAGTAAGGAACTTCGTTCCTACCGGGTGTCCCGCGACACCACACGTATTTTTTT